>PVHY01008744.1:12292-60099 GCA_004024945.1 Uropsilus gracilis | reverse complement strand
TGACATGGTCAACAAAGTTCATGTTCATGTAAAATGTTAGTTTTCATCATTTTCAAATAATATAGAAATAAAATCAGTATAAGATCAACAAAATTCACATAAAATATTAGTCATCATCATTTATTATCAATGTAAAAAAGGCAACAAGTATAAGATGTACTTGGATAAATTTTTAATTTTTGTTAACAATTCCTGCCCCCACAAAGTTAGAAGCAATTAGACAGTTTCACCAAATATTGATATTTCAGTGTTGATAGAATTATGGTGGCCTGGTGGGATCTCAGTGGGATAGCTCATTGCACAGGAACTTTGAAGGGTTGAGGTTCCTTCCAGAAACCTGGGCTGGAAAAAGCAGTCACCTTGTCCCAGCAGTGGTGATGTGTAATCAGTTCTTTTGATAATGAGTCTGCTGTCGATATCCTTACGAACTAAACCGATGCTATATATCGCACAGAGAATAAGCATGTTCTGCCGATGCATGTACAATCTTTCCTTTAAATAGTTCAGTTTAAAAAAAATGCATAAATAAAAGCATTTCATGTTCTTCAAGGTAATTTCTCTTGTAATAAGATTACAACATAACTAATCTAAGTTGATTTCCATACAATTAGTAAAGATTTTCTAACAGTATATTTTTAAAAATCAGGACTGCATTTATCTGCAAAAAAATAAGTTTCTCTAACATATAAAAAATTTCACTTCATCTTGTAAGTGCTGGAAAGAACTGAATCAAAAATCTATATGAACTTTGCATTCTCTCCATACTAATTTTAAGCTAATATTGCAGAACTAATAGCAACCTTAAGGAATGTTATTATCAATTCCAGCTGTCTCCCACACCAAGATACCCTAAGAGCTTTGAATAAATCCATGACAGTCCAACGTCTGGTTAATAAATACTTTAACAGAATCCTTCATGTGACTGCTGTCTCCTTTCATCCCAGGCACGAAAGCAACAAACTTAGGACAATTTCAGTTATTTAATTTTTTTCTTCCTAATTACTTATGTTGGATTGTTTTGTAGTAAATCAGCAACCTCACGATTTCTACTATGTCCAGGTTGAGCGCACATTGATTTGCTCATCCCAGTAAGCCATCTTTCCTGTGTTCTCAAAATGGGGTGCACCTTATTTGTAGCTCACCCCCCTTTTGGAGAATATGAATCAATTCTATCTCTGTGAAGTTAGATTTAATAGCTGAAAATGTTAATCAGGGTTGCAGGAGTGTTCCTCGCTGTATTTCAGATTCCAAAATGAGAGGGATCTGTTCAAACATACTCTGCCATTCCTTTTTCTGCCAGTAACTTTGTCCATTATAGGAGAAATTACATAAACTTTCCATTTTGTTTTCCTCATGGGGTCGCCCTGGTAGATTACAGCCTAGCTGAATAAGCTATTTTAAAAAACTCATTAATTTTTCATTTTGCACTAATTAACTACACAAATTTTATGTGAATTTTTTTTTTGTTTTGATAATTCATAGGCTGGACTTGGAACAAAATATAGCAAAAATAAATATTAAATCAACAAATAATAGGGAAAATAAGTGCTAGGAGGAAAAAAAATTGTCATTTGCTGAACCACCTACAACTATAATAATTTCTCACTCCCAACTCTCAGATGCTTTAGTCCACTCAAAAGTCTTATGTAGTCTCATGATTTTTCACTAACACTTTTTAAGAAACTGTCAGGTTTTAAAATAAATAGCTCTTTGCTTGTCAGACTTTTCTTCAGGGAAAATGATGTGCCTCATTGCAAATATGGACTCGGAGGGTCTGAATTACAAATGTCACTTCAGGAAGCTGGAAGGTGCCCCTACTGTAAACACAACACACAAAACCTTCTAAACTTTAACTAGCCCTTACATTTGTGGAAATACATGAACTTTTTTCACATTATCTTTTTTTGCACACCACTTAAGGTGCTTAAGATTAGGAAATAATTCAACACACAAAACAGCCCCTCTGTGGAGAGAACAGTGTTCTAACTAAAAAGTAAGTGACCTTTCATCTACTTTTCTAGGTATTCAAAATAATTCAAAATGATATTTTAGTCCTAGAATATTGCTTGTTTCAAATTGTATTTTGTCTAATGTCTGTTTAATTAAAAAAAAAGTAAGAAGATGTTTTGCAAACTGTTTTACAGAAAGCTTTACCTAAATAACCTCCCCCCGCCCCACCCCCACCCCTGTTTGGCTTAAGCCAATCAGTTATACCCATTTCCTAAAGTTCCCTACTTGCCCTGAGTCTACAGTTTCATTTCTCAAATAAAAGCGTGGACAACACTTTTCTTTCTGTATAGCTTTAATCTTCTAATCTACTTCCTTTACGTTTCATTTTCTATTTTCTCTACTCTGTCCCTTCCACAGCCCATGCCAGTGGTTAGTGCATGAGATTACCAGAGCAATTAATATGGCCCAGACTTTTCTATAGTTAACTCTATATTCTACTCAGGCATTATGCTAATTCTACACTTCAACATAACTAAGCAGGAATTGTGTCTGTTCCGCTCGCTCGCTGACAGACTTCTGTATCTAGAAAGCTCAATATTGTTGAGTGAATAAATCAATACATGTAATGAATAGAGTCCACCTTTCACCCAGTGATTGCAGTAAAAATATCTGTTATTTGCTCATCCTTATCCCGGGAATGTCTAACGAGAAACAGACTTTCCTTTCTAAATCTAAACATGCCTGAATTCTACCCACTTATCTCTATTCCCATTCTTTTTATATAAATGTGTATTCCAAAAGAACCATTGAATTTCTTGCCCTCAGAGTGAAGTATGGTCTACTTAGCATGATGTAACTCTATGCGAATTATGGGCTTATCAGCAAGTAATTGTTAAAATGCATTCAGCATCAACCGTGAACACCTGCCCTCCATAATTATATTAAACATTCTCTTGTTCCTAAAAGTTCTGGGCTTTTCTGACCTCTCCACCTTTCAAACTCTCTGTTTCCAAGACACACAAACACCAAACACACACAAGCATGCACACTTAATGACATAAATATATATACATACATATATATATATATATCATGCTTATATATATATATATATATATATATATACACATACATACCTATTGATAAACCTCTTCCATCCCTCCAAACAGAATCATAGAACCTCTTCTCGCATAGAAAGTGTTGGAAAGATCCACTTTAGTTCCGTGGTTCTAACATCCTTGGCATGCTGACAATTTCCAGCTGTTGCCGCAAACTTCTCCCTGATCCTAGCACTTGCACATAAAACTACCAACCCACACTCTTCAGTTAAAACTGAAATAGTCATTTTGCACCTAGTAACCCCAAATATGCACTTTCTGCCCCTGCCCCCACCATGAGGCTCAGTTCTCTGAACACCCCTAGTCCTCTTGGCCCTGCCCCCTCCTGGCCCCATCTGCACTTCCAACTCAGCATCGCCCTTCCCACCTGGGGCTTTAACACATGCATATGTCTCTGTCTGGAAAGTTTTTCCCAGCATTTTGTACCTTTGCTTCATTTGAATTTGGAATCGATCATCACCTCCTCCAGGAAGCACTCCCATGCCCTCAGGGGATACCTTGTTCCAGTGGAATCAAACAGAGTCCCCCAGAAGGAAGCATTGTCCCCCTCCCCTCCAGCATCAGAATCCTAGCGTGTCTCTCAGACCCCCCCAAGAAATGGAGTCATCTCTGGAGATCATACTTGCTTGCCAGGGACCAAGAGTGACCCATGCATGGGGGGGGGGGGTTTGAGGTGTCCTCCAAGGAGTCATGTGACCATAGTAGAACCTCTGACAGACGATGCAGGAAGTCCACCAGCTTCTGCTTCCTCAGGAGACCCATAGCCATGGCTTCCAGAATGCACATTGTTTTGGGTTGAAATCAGGAAGGTTCTTGAACTTAGGAGAAGATTCTGTTCTTGCCCAAGTCCTTCACTCCTCCCTGCTCAGAGAAGGAATCAGGATGCCCTGTGCTTCTCTTCTCTGCTAACGGAAGAAGCAATCACTGTCTTTTAAGAACCAGGAGGATGCAGAGCGAGAGACTCATTCAGTGCTCAGTTTATCACTGAGCATCACCTCTTTATCTGAACGTCTCATCTTTACTCTCACAGTGAGGACGAGGTCACCCCCACTGGTCAGTCTTTCCAAATCTCTCCACCCTGGGCATCTCAGGTCTTGAACTGAGCGATCCACATTAAACTATCATTTAGCCCTTACAAACATGCCAGTTTTCCCTACCTCTGCTATAAAAATTGATGTTTCATTTTGCTGATCTGTCTCCTATTGTTTGTAAACACGTCCAGCCAGAGAGAGGACATAGGGATAGGGGGTGACTTATTTTGCACCCTCTAGGGGAAGAAAGAGCTTGACTCCCAGGCCTTGCACAGCATCTCTCTTGAACGCCACCAGCATCCAAGAATTCACCACGGACCCCACCGCAGACTTTGCCTGTGTTGCTGTATGTGCGAAGGTCCTGTCTTTCCAGCCCTGTTTCGTTCAGTTTCTGTCAAACATTGTTTTCCAGGCAGGTTCCCCACAGCCGTCCTCTAGGCAAATGCCCATTTCAGAGTCTATTTCTTAGGAAGCCAACTAAAGAGAAACATCCCCTCAAATACAGGAATCATTGGTTCCCTAAGTCTTTCTCTGAAAGCAGGGTGCGGTTGGCATGTACCTTTAATCCCAGCCTATGGCGGGAGGCTGGGACTGGGAATCACTTGAGTCCGCAGGATCGAGACACACCCGGGCCAACATAGTGAGACTTAGTCCCCCCCCACAAAAAAAAATAGCTGGGCGTGGTGTTGCACACCTGTAATCCCAGCTACCTGGGAGGCTGAGGCTGGGGATTGCTTGAGTCTTGGCAATGTGAGTCTGCGGTTCCCCAGGCAACATAGTGAGACCTAATCTAAAAAAAAACATTTCTCCGAAAAACTTCAGCTTTTTTCATAGCTTTTTTTCACTGCCTGACAGCAGATTGAATAATTATAAATATGTTGCATCTGCATACACACGAAAGACACCGGAAGGGAAGCCTTATAGAGGCCACAAAACCCTGGAATCCACAGGGAGCTCTTGAAAGGATTCTCACAAATAGAGTGAGATGTGAAGAAACTTTTGAAATGGTTGCTAGACCCTTATTCCGTGATCTGATCAGCTCCAGCTATTTATTAGACACCTACCATTTGCAGGAGTGATCGATGTTTGGAAGATAATGCAAAGGAATATTGTTTGTGCATTGTCAACACTCACAGACCTCAGCAGACAGCACCGTGGAGTGTCAGATGAGAGAACAAGCACTTTGCTTCAATGACTTCAGTGCAGGACTATATTCATCTTAAGGATGAACTCAGCGTGTCGAGAAGTGTGTTTAATTCCCCCGGTAATGAAAGAAGCTATGCTAACGAAGTGAGATTTGAAGCAAACGAAAAATAATGCCTAGGCCATCTCCACATGGGAGTAAGTGTGGGTTAGTCAGGATTATAGAGCGAGGTCTCTGCATATGTGAAAGAAAGGAGATAAGAAGGATCTCTTTGGCCTGGATTTAGGATGCCTGCAGTGCAAGTTAAAGCAGGTAATTGAGAATGCCTGCAATTCAGGGATAAAGGGACAGATAGAATGTGATGAACCTAGAAAGGTTTTCAAGAACCGAAGAGTAAAGGGATTTTAGATAATTCAGTAAGATCGGTGCCGCTGATGAGAACTCACCGTGTGCAGAAGAAAGCCGTGCGGACTGTTGGCTCTGGAGCCAGGATTAAACACCAGGTTTATGTTAACCTGACGTGAGTCAGCACATGAGAAGGAGATCTCAGGTAGAAGACAGGTCAGAGACGATTAAAAGGGTGTTACTTAGTGAACGTCTATGTTATGGCAAGCATGTTCCAATCGTTCTAAATGCACTAACCATCCTGTCATGAGTCTTTATTTATTTATTCATTCATTCATTCATTCATTCATTTATTTACTTATTTATTTATTTATTTGTTTGTCTGTTTGTTTATTTATTTATTTATTTGTTTGTTTGTTTGTTTGTTTGTTTGTTTGTTTATTTATTTATTTATTTATATTTCACATCATTTCAGTCCCTGGGGGTCACCCACCACCTCCCCTTCCCACCCGCTCCAGCTGGTCCCCATTCTCCCCTTGTGTGGTTTCACTTGGTTGACCATATATTAGTGAAACCATTTGGTTTCTGTCCCTTTCTATCTGGCTTGTTTCTGCTAGAATGATTTCTTCTAGGTACATCCAGGTTTCCACGAGTTCTTTATGGCCACTATTTTATCCATCAAGAAAAGAAACTTGCTGCTTCAGTTACCAGTTTCTCTGGGGGAGAGCAGAAATGCGCCATCGGTCAGTCCTAGAGACACGCCTTGTGGGGGGCCCTCTACTCTGTTTCTTGGGCGTCTTCGGTGTCTGCTTTCAGGGCCATATTGGGCTCTTCATTTCCTCGGCCTGGTGTGATGGGGTCTGGGATCGGGGGAGGCCGGCTGTCCCTCTGATCTTCCGCAGATGCTGTTGGTGTGCTTGGTCCAGCTGTGTTTCCGTCGACATTTTAGCATTTGGCCTAGTTCTGTCTCTGTGACAACTGCCTTTGGGAATTGCAGAAGAGTCGCTCTGAGCTTGCCCACTGCCTTGCGTGCTGCGGCCACTTGAATGGTCAGAATTCTCCCGAGCCTTGAGTCCGGGCTTTCTCTCCATCTCCTCTAGCATCCTTGGTCTCACAGTAGGTATCTTATCATCCTCTTACAGTGGAGGGAACACGGGCTACACAGTTGCTTGTCCACACCTCTGGTGTCCATGAGGAGAGAGTCCGAGACTTGGCGAGCTGCGGTCGGGGCGCCATGAGCCAGGTTGCGCCTCTCAGGCTGGTTGGGGAATCAGTGATGCCCCGGGACCCTGTCTTCCTGGGGTATCGTCCTTCCCAGGCCATGGTGATGGAGCTGGCCTGGGTACTGTGATCAGTGGTGACTTTCCTGCCAGGCCCATGGTCCTGGGGGTCAGGGCAGCACTTGGTCGGCTTCCAAGCACCCCACAAGTCAGCGTGTTCCCCACAAAGAGTGGCTCCCGGGAACATTCCAGGCCTCCATACACCAACCTACAAAGCATCTCCTTCTTGGCATGAGCACATATTGTCTTGCATGACTCGTGAGAAGTGCTGGGGGCTGGGCACCGTGGCATGTGCCTGTGGGCAATAGCCTAGGAAGCTGCGGCTGGGACCAGGGATCATGGTTCGAGCCCCGCCTGGGGCCCATAGCAAGACCTCGTCCCCCAAAAATAACTGGGCGTGGTGGCATGCACCTGTAATCCCAGATACGTGGGAAGCTGAGGCTGGGGGTTACTTGAGTTTGTGGTACCCCAGGCAACGGGAGCCTGTGGTTGCACAGGGAAAATTAGCAAGTCCTTATCTGGAGCAGTATTTGTGACTTGGAGTAAGGTTAGATTATGGCACGTGGGCATTCAGATGCACACTTCTGTAATCAATTTGACTATCACTGTGATTGTAACATCACTTGAAATCGTACTGTAATGCACGATGCCCTGTCATTAGAGATAAAGTATGTATGCAGCGATATATAAATTATATAGGTGTAAATATGCCATGTAATTATACCTGCATCTGTGAACCTGAAATTAAATTTATTTAATGTTTACATGCCCTTGTTGATGTCAAAGTCACATGGCGCAGAACCAGCAGCACGTGACAGACACCAGAAAGGATGCTCGAGAACCGAACAACTTATCTGCCCTACAAGTTCCTGACATGCTCAGCCTGACTGTCCATATCAGCTACTCCCGGAGACCTGAGCAGCCTGGACTGTTGCTGTCTAGGACAGCAAGTTCAAACCCAGGAGAAAGCACATAGTTCCAGAAAAAGTAAAGGCCAGTGGGTCAGACATGGACCAGCAGCTTAAAGTGAGAGGAGCTAGAGTGGCCAGAGGGAGGGTGATGGGGGGCAGGGAGGTAGGGTGGGGGATAAGGGATACAATATGGATGGAAGGGTCAAACCTAATTAGAAAGACAACCATACACATATGACCAATAATGTATGAAAATTACAAAATAAAAATAAAAATGTGAAAAGAAAATCTATATGCCCTTGTTGTCACAAACATTTTAAATCCATTCATTGGGAAGTCAGAGGAGTATTTCCCAGGTATGATCAGCTGGCATCTGTGACAAATGCCATTTATTGTCCCCTTCCTTCCTCTCCTACCTCCCCACCTCCCTGGGAGGCTGCACACAAAGAGTCAGGGAGACAACACCTTGTCTTGGGTGATGCCTACATCACTCTCAGCATCGTGGCTAAAAGCAGCAGGTAAGAGGAAGCAACATCAGACATACGAGGAAGCAAGAACATGCACTATCTCTGCATCTCTCTTTCCCTCCCTTCCTCTCTCTTATCTCCTGCTTCTCATCTGACACTCGAGGAGACACTACCTTCAGGCAGCAAATGCGTTGCAGGTTTTACTTAGCAAGCTTGTATTAGAGTCAATCAGAATTAGTTTATAAAGAGCAGCCATTTTGCCTACATTCCATCAGCATCAGGTGTACATCATTCTGTGCTGTTGAGTGACCAGGCTCCAGCCTGTACATCAGTTCTCAGGCCCTCAGGTGAGACAATCATACCTGGAAGGAGAGACCTACACCAGGAGCGAGACCCATGGCCGCCAACAGGAATTCAAATCCATAAAGGTCAGGAGAGAACTGATGGAAAGCACACAGTTGCTTCAGCCAAGAAATGCAGCAGCATCTTCCTATTGTCTAGCCAAGGAGATTCTTCCCCTGATGCACTCGTGGTGCCTGCAACACGCAGCGTAGTGGAGACATCTGCATGCCAGTGAATTCCAGAGGATCCCTCTCTAATGGCCAAATCCTGGATACACTGTACTCACAGGGGGATTTTTCATGTAGAGCATTTTCTCCTTAGTCTTTGGGCTGAGTTTTTGGTGAGAAAATACTTCTGTGTGCTTATTGCATTCGTGTTTATGTCATTGTGATAAAAAACCCAAATGAGAAGAGTTTTGTATCCAGGGAATAATTTTTAATTAATTATTGATGACATTCTCTCTCAGAGCATTCAGCAAGATTTGCCATGTCTCTGTTTTCACTCTGTTTTCCCCGTCCTTGGAGAAGAGATGAGAGTGAGGCCAGACACTGTGGCACCTTTCTTGCATGCAGGCTGGACAACGTACCCCCAGTTGAGCTGGCACCCTCAGTGTGTCATACTGGGTCTGTCCGTCCTGACTCCTGTGTGAGAAAGTGTCATCGACAATGAGGCTATACTTTGCGGTTCAACACCAGCCTTGGTTGGTCTTCTTGGCAATGGTGGACCTCAAGTTGCACAGACTGCGGTGACCTGGTTAAGGTCACTGGAGACTTTTAACTCCTGTCAGGCAGGAAATCTGCGACTTAATCTGCTTCAGCCCCAAATCTAGGACAAGAGACATCTCCATGCTGTTCTGACTCTTCAGAAGTCTTCATGGCAGGAACCCTCATCGTTTCTACCCATGAGGTTCCAGTTCCCGGCATATTTCTGGCAACATGATTTAGCTCCACATCAGGAGAGCCCCATCCCCAGAGGCTGCCAGCACTGCGGAGAGAAGCTGCTAGCTTCACCTTTTCCCCAGCCCCCTCCATTCGTCATGGCCGCGGACACGCTGCTTCATGCGTCTCTGCTGCAGCTTCTGCAGCTGGAAAACAAGGATAATAACAATTGCTGCCCCTCAGGGGTTATTTAGAGAATGTAACGCCTTAATAGGAGACTGCTTAGAACAGTTCTTGACACATGATGAGAGCTATGTGGTCTGCTTAGTATTTATTATGGAAACGATTGCAAAATGAAAAACATGTTGGCCTCTGTCTGCAGGGAAACTTCCCTGTAGGAGCGAAGGGACCCATTTTCATGTGGTCTTCAGTGACCTGAAGGCCAGCATTTTGTTTACTCCTCTATCAGATGCCTTCTGAGGGCCAGCATGCGTGCAACACCCAGGCAAACTAAAAGGATCCAGACTCAGTGAGCCAGGAGCCTGAGGCATCAGAAGCCAGTAGCTCCAGGGTTGGAACTCACATGTCCTGGAAGGAAGAATTGATGGGTGTTTCAGGAACCTGTCTTTGCAGGGCTAAGGACACGGAGCGTGTCAGCCGAGGTCACTTTGCCATGACAAAGGCTAAGAGGTGCTGTACTTAACTGTCTATCTGTTGCCAATATATGAACCAAGTAAATTCTTTCATCACTTCATCTCTGTCTGCAAGATATGGGCGATTTTTCTTTACATACCTTACAACGCTGACATGGCAACAACCATCTTCGAAATAACAACTAAGATGGTGAAAAACAATGAGTCAGTAATAGTTAAGATGGCCAAGAAATGATGCATCAGTGATAACTAAGAGGACCGAAAAATGATGAGTCAGACTTCATGCTGACATCTTCTGACAGATTCCCAAGAACTATACATAAAGGGGTATCCAGACGTTCCCTGCAGTTGGAGATATTTGTTTTACTTCCTGGACTAACTACATCTGTCTCTGAGTTGAGGGATGAGCAGTTTCCCAGGGTGGGGTGGGTCGTTTCACAGCCGACTCCAGTTTTCCCTTGGAAGAATCTGGCTGAATGTTTCATAGATGAAGACACAAGAGAGGAAGAGAAGTCATGGATCTGGCAAATCTGGTGGGTGGAAACACAACTCTAGAAGGATGGTGTATCTGGTCAGTGAGGATAAGCCTGATTCTATAAGGTCTTGGGAACATTCAAAGGCATCTGACCTAATCTGAGCTTCTAGTTGGGTGATCCAATATGTTCTCAATCAAACAAGGACTGATGAGGACACTATGGTATCTACACCAAGGAAGGATCCATCTCTTTGAGGAAAAATGAGCCGGACTCTTCTTAATGCAAGTTCACCGGTACTTGGTTAGTGCAGAACATCTACTTGCACAGCTATTGTTTTGATCGATCGATCTTACTATCATTAAGAAGACAGGCAAAATAAAACTAAGGTACAAGACAGGGCAAGCCAGGACAGACAGTGCTTCGTAAACAAGAGGAGAGACGGCACTTCTTCTTTTCCTAAAAGTGATGACAAACCAGCCAAATGTTGAGGCATGTGACTGTTGTAATCCATCCTGTGTTGTCTTCGAAGTTCATTGACTGCTGCATGCAGGGTGCATGGGAGGGCTCAGAGCTCACCAGAGCCAAATAAGCAGCACTCAGGAGAGATGCAGGTGCCTTGGAGGAAGTCATCAGAGTAGAGATGGAAATGGCATGATGAGATAGATTTCAGTGAGGCAGGTGACACTATTTTTCTTATGCTGATTTTCCTAACCTGGGAATCTACAGTGACGGGGGAGAACATGTGAAAATAAGAGTGAAAAATGTCTCAGTTTTATATGGAACAACCATTGGTTCTACTTATGGAGCTGTGATGCCTGAAGAAAGGAATGATGACAGAAGTGTGGGAAATGATGAACTTGTCCTCTTTATTTTTCTGTCAAGTTCAGATAGACGTAGCTTTGATAGACGTAGCTTTGGGAATTTACATCATACAAGCAACAGGCTACTTGATTCCACAGTTTGGGTTTGGAATTATTAAGTATGCACCTGAAAACACTGCATTGGAGGGAATTTGCTTGAGGCTCAACCTAATTGATGCTGAAAGAAATGGGGCAGATGGAGCATCTGACAAGGGACAATATGTAGCAGACAGATGAGAACTCAGAGTGGAACCTTGGGGAGCGCCATGGTTCAGTGACGAAGATGTAGAAGAGGTGTCAGCAAAAGGAGAATAAAAGGACTGAGAGATGGAAGCAGGGAGAACAACCAGTGTCTGCATGTCAGGAAAGAGCAAAGCTGAGGTCCTAGTTTGATGGAAGTTCTTGAGATGCCACCGAAGCAGGGGTTGGAGGTGGGTGATCTTGACCCCGTGAGCACATCTGGAGATTGAGATTAGAACTGGGATGTGACTGTTTGGCTTTGGGGTTAGAGGATCTGGAGGGTCACCTAGAATGTGATGCCAGGGCTTTGCTGAGCACAAGCACAAGGCATAGGATTAGGAATTGCAAAAGAATGTGCAGTGAAAGTGTGTGTCTTTTTTTAATTTCATTTTTTTTAAGATTAGTGAGATTGGGCCATAATCCGGGGATGGTGAGAAGAATCAGGCAGAGAGTAAGAAATTAGAGATGCAGCAGAGAATTTGCATACGTGTGAAGAATATTCCAGCAGAAGGGAAAATGAATGATTCACCTTTGGCAGAAGTGGGGATATTCCATCCTTAGCAATCAGGCAAAGGAGAATGGGAAGAATTACGATTTCAGAGGCAATTAGGCCAGCAGTTTCGGACGAAGGGCGATCAGCATATTTTTAACAGATGCTCTGGAAAATCTTCCCTATTTAAACGCCTATACAGCGACGAGCGGGATTCACCACGCATGGTCCCAGAAGGCTCGTTCGCTTGTCCCTGCAAGGCTAAATTCTGGATTTCCCTCTCCCAGATGACTGACTTTTCTTCCTAAAACTGCCTCCCAGGAAGCATGTGTCCTGATGCTGGTGCTCTTCCAAACTCTCCTCCACAGGAAGCATGCGTCCTGATCCTCCAAACTCTCCTCCACAGGAAGTTTGAAATCAAATATCTGTCTGCCATTGACAGCTGGAAATGTACTCCTCAGACCAGAGCATGGTGGGTGATCCTTTGCGTGCAAAGTGGTCTTGGTCCCTCTGGCCTGGCCCACCTGGGACCTACCCTCGCTCTTCTGAGGGCTGAAGGCAGCCCTGATAAAAGGGTGAGCAGAAAAAAAAGACAACCACCAGCAATCACATGCTTGTTCATGGGCCACATCAACCTTAAGGAAACGGGAAAATACCCCCAAAGGATGATGATGGTGCATCAATGATAATTCCCAGGGGCTCAAAAGTGATGCATCACCTGCTTCCTGGATGTTCATAGGTACCCAGGTCTGCGATGGGGCAGGATGCATGACAGGTAAGTGAGCGTTGGGTGCATTATCTACCCCAGAGTCACGACCCCCCAAATGTGCAGGTGGCTCAGAAAACCCAATGCTTAAGAGACACCTGGAAAGGGAAGATTGCAGCAGTTCTCTGGATTCAAAGTGTGGGCGTCCTCACAGTCCCAAGAACAAAGATGTGGGGAGGTCTCTGGAGGCAGATGCCAGCTACCTCCCTGGCAAGTCCCTGAGGGGAGGTGGCATCTGGGATGAGTGGGTGTACTTGTGCAATCGAGGATAAACCTGGGGTCGGAGACGAGCAGCTGATTGAAATCCCCTCGTGTAGAATGACTCGCCCACATTCAACAATCTCCCTGGCTGCTGAACACATCCCACATCCCCTGTGAGGCTTTCTGGGAAGCTTCCAGACAAACATGATGATACCGAAATGCCAAATGCGGGTCTTTACTGAAGTTGCTCGGACAGTGTTGCATCACATCACAGTTTCATAAAAGCTACAGGAATTGGGGTTCTCTCTGCTCAGGCTTCTGGGTCTCTACCCAAAGATAGGAGAAGCAGTAAGTGTCTCGGTCCAGCCGCGGTGGGGAACAGTGCCTGAGGGAAGGGATGAGGATTGCAATGAAGATGATTAAGATAATCTCTTGGGCAGGAGGGTGCAGAGGCTTTTCTCTTGACCCGCTGGCCATGAGTTTGTTTTTCACACAGCTTCTATTCAGCCCATGTAACACAGTTCAGCAGTTACAACAGCCTTGTGCTTGACATCAGTTTTGCTGGGGGCTAGCTTTCTGTAGGGTCTGCTTATCTAGGATAGATGGCCATCACCAGACCCTCTGAAGGATGCCTTTATTATCTAAACTGGTACAGTGTACAGGGCTTCTTGATATCTAGGCTTTAGTCTGGTGGGCAGGAATTTATAGTTCTTCATATTTGTGAGGATATGTTCAGCGGCCAACCTTCTTATTCCGCCCCCCACAGGTAAGGAGAGGGCAGCCAGGTACAACCAGACTGGTAGATCAAGTTGCCATAGAAGCTGGCTGGGTCAAGGACTCAGACATGCAGCATGCCCGGATAGAACCTTCCAGAAAGGCCACAAACACAGGGGCTCCAGGCAACATCCATCAATTGCTCCTGCACAAGGTCATGATCACCCATGTTCTCAGTGCCTTCCTAGAAGGTGGACTGAAGTGCATCGAGTGCAATCTCGTTGGCTGAGCCCTGTGCCTGATACACAGATTCCCGTGGTGCGTTCTTGTAGTCACGCACCACCTCCTGCTTTTTCATAGATGGGACTTCCATAAACTGTGCGCATAACCTAGTGTAGGCTTAGTTCTTCATAGCTATACAAGTGAAATTCTTAGAGCAGTTCCAACTGCACTAGGGCAACTGCTGATGTTCTGGGCGTCTCTTCCTCCATCCATCACCCAGCTGGTTTGCATCCTTGAGCTTGGCTCACAATCCAGGTCAGGGAACACCAGGCTCTGGCGCCAGGTCCCAGCTACACCACCACCAGCAGTAGCAGGGTGGATCTTCCTCAAAAGCAAGACCCACTTGTAGCTTTAGTTTATTTTAATTCACTCCGATTGGCTGTGGTCATGGTGATAATTTGCAGCCATTTTATAACGTTTTCCATCAATCAGGCATTCAAGACTCAGCTGCAGAGGTGTCCTAGGGTATTGCCACTTCCCTTCATGAAAGAGAATGAAATGGTGGTTTTCAGGTTCAGTTCCAATAGTGAATTGAGATTTCCTTGTAGTCTGGATGCGAGGACCCTGCAGCTAGAAAGAGAAAAGGAGGGAGAGAGGGAGAGTGGAGGAAGGTGGGAGGGAGGGAGAATGGGCAAGTGAGAGGGAGAGAGGAATTGATGATGAAATTATTCCATTGACTTGAGTAACAAAGTGAACAATGTGGAATTTTTATTTATGAGTACATTCACATTCACAGTTTAAAACTGAACACAACTGCAATGATGGGATTGGATAATAAATAGACAGTGTGTTGTTAGCCTGATTAATTTCAGTTGTAAGATACTACATAGCTCAAAACACATTGTGTTGACATGCATTTTAAAAATTATACTTTTGTTCTATTCTTTCCAGCACTAAAAATTATGGTAATATGTTTAATAAAATACATTGAAATCAAATGATATTTTGATAATATTAAGATTACATCACATTAGACATCATATTAGGTACATAGATTAAATTTTTCCAGGGCTATTTAGCACAATTTGATATTATTTCAATCTTGACTGCTCAGAGCATCATTTTCCACACCAGTAGCGTGGAATAATTGCATTATGATCCCCACCGTCTTTGCACATAGAGTCCAGCACACACTTCTCATCTCCTCAATTCCTCTCATCATTTTCCTTTTGCATCTTTCTTTTTTGCTATGAGAACTCTTAGTCATAATTTTTGCTTGCACTTATGTATGTAGCAATACTTTCAAGAGAAAATTAAAAACATGCAACTGCAATTTTTCTATTAATTAGAAAGTAAAACACAAGCAGATGCCATTAATTTTAAAAGTTGACTTTGAAACAATAGAAAAACATGCTATAATAGAATTGCACACTCTTGGAAAGAAGGAAATTCCCCATAAACCCTGGATGACTTTGAACATAAAAGATCATCTCATTAACTACCTTTAATACTGGTCTTAGTTTTGGAGAATAAAAGTAAACAAATTACATTATATTTTAAAAATGATCGTAACTGAAGCCGTAAGATATTCAGTCAGAAACGTATGAGCAAATTATCTTAAAAGCAATGCCATGTCATTCTAGAATGTCTGTAGCTTAAAAATATTCAGCAATGGTAAATTGATCAAGTTTCAATGGTACAATCCAGATACAAAAGGACTTGAGGCATGTGTCTTGTATTTCTCTTCAAAGAGCAATAATCATAATGTAATTTTATTCAGAATATAATTTTGTATCAATGATTCAAAGGAATATCTGCAATATTGGTAACGTATTTACTTTCATTCATTATTACAGTAAGTTACAAATCAAAGACAGTGAGAAAATATTTAAAATTTTTCATCAGTACAAAGATGAGAATAATAATTTTCATATACACACATACATGCATATGCATCAATATATACTATGTATTGTTTATGCTTCTATTGGTAACTATTATATTCATTGAGGATTTCAGTAATAATTTTGGAATATTTATGAATATAAGGTGAGAACCATACAATTCATATAAGAAACTTAGACAGTAAGCTCTTCACCACAGTTGTTAGATCTTCCCTGTGGGTTTCTCTCTGACTGCAAGAGAAACAGAGCCTCAAATAGATACACATCACTATATTAAATTAAAAAATACTTTGAACAAGCAATCTAAGCATCACCAAAGTGCAAAGTCAGTCTACCGAGAGGGAGAAGTCATTTCCAAACCATATATCTAACAAAGGGTTAATAACCAAAATGTATCAATAACTAGCAGAATTCAACAACAATAATAAACACAGTCTGAGGATCTAAATAGACTTTCCACAAAGAAAAGCCCATGAGGGATAACAAATACACAGAAGACTTACCATTAGGGAAGTGCAAATCAAAGTCACTATGAAATATCATTGCATGTCAGTGAAGATAGCTACTTCCAGAAAAAGACAAGAAGCAACAAATATTGGTGACTTTGGAAATAAGAGTGCCCGTGTATGTTGTTAGCAGCAATGCGAATTGTGCAGCTATTATGGATAATGGTGTGAAAATATCTAAAATTATTTAGAATAGGATTGTCATGTGATTCAGATATTCTCTTTGAGTATTGATCCAAATATAAAGTTACTACCTTGAAAAGACATAGGCACACCTAAATTATTAGTAACAGTATTCAAAACAATGAAAATAAAGTAATAATTTTCATGTCCATCAACAAAGAGTAGATAAAGAAGTGAGGGTGCACGCGGTTTTTTTTTTGTTTTTTTTTTTTTTGTTATCGTTGACAAGATGGATAAATATGGAGAAGTTCATGTTAAGTAAGTCAGACAGAGAAAGAAAAAATCGTATGTTTCATGCATATAAAGAAACAAAGCAAAAGTAATTTCATTTGTAATATAGAACCTTTTAATGTATTCTTAATTCATTTCGGGGGGGGTTCTGGAATGTTACCTTCACTTATATTAAATCTTTATACCTTTTCACCATAAGTTTGCTGTGGCCCATAGTTAGCTGTTGGCAAGGTTTTGTAAGACACTTATAAACAAGTATCAGAACAAAAATGATAAGGATATGTATGAACTAAACAAAGTATTTCCCTCATTAAGACATATCCACTCAAAAAAATCATCCAACCAGCCACTAAATATGATGTTAACAAATGCTCATGAATTTTCTGCTGTTGATGGTATATTTTTCTTTTTAAATCACCCATCATTCTATCCAGGATTATTTGCCTACCCTACAGTGACAGATCCCCAAAAAGTGCCCAGTCTCAGAGAGGTACAAGATGACAAGTAAATCAACTCTATTTTCCATTTTTTTTAAATCAATGTGTTTGATCCTAACTTTTAAAAAATGATAAAAGCTGAAAATACTTGGCTGAGATGATCTTTCAGTGTAACTTGGGGAAGGGTAAAAACTTAATTTTTTTCCAAAACTATTTTGACAAGATTTATAAATAGCCTTAAATATACCAACAAATTTAATCCATTGTTTCAATTCTGTGGTTTTGTTCTATGAAAATATGAAAAATTTATACAAGGCAGTAGAGAATAGAACAAAGTAGAGATCACTCAGTTTTCTGAAAAGGATCACTTTTATTTAATATTTATAGCATTACAAGGAAAATGACAATTATAATCATAGACTTTTAATAAAAAAAATATCTTCTCCCAGAGCTACTTTTAGGAGACAAAGCCTGAACTCGAGTGCATGTATTTTTCTGAGTCTTCACTTTCACTCTTTGATTTTGCTGAATAATAAATGAAGTGGTTTCTATGTCCTTCTGATAAACACCATATTTTATAAACTTTCTGAAAATGAAAGCATTTGATAAATATCAAATTTTCATGATTCAATATTCTCAGCATAAGTATTTAAACATTTTGAAGTATTAATCTTGCAATAGAATGAAGAAATCTTGGCATCTAATTTTCTTCAAGGTTATATATCTTTTATTCATCACTGGTCTATAAGAAATAGAAATATCTTATTTAGAACTTAGCGCTGCACATCCAAGATACTGACAGGTTATCTTGAAAATCTCAAGTGCAGAGTTTACTCTATATACATACACATATAGCCATGGAAATGGTATAGATGTTTATTCCTAACATGGAAAGAAGGATTGTTCTGGAACAATCTATGTTTGGATAACTATTTTTCTAGAAATAGAATGATTTGGAGAAGGTGAGTTTGAACAGACTTTTGAAAGGTGAAAATAAGAAAGATAAATGTCTCCAAGCATGTTATCATAAAAAAAAATGATGAAGTGGGAAAACACCTATGACCTTAACTTGGCGGATCAATGACCAGTAATATTTTAAGACAGGAAAACTGAGATTTTAAAGGATACATCAGAGTTTTGGAAAATTCCCTCTAGAGGACTATCTCCTGTGGCAGAATCGCTGAGAGAACCTCAACCATTGTCAGCAGCTGGAGAGAGAGAGTTGATGTGAACAGTTAGAAGGACTTGTGAAGAGGTGGGGGAGTATAAGAAGTGACATTCTCTTAATTCAAAATAAAAAAAAAATTCAGCATTCCCATCCTCGACACCTCTTGACACATGATGTTTAGGCAGTGACTCCAGAATCAGAGGACAATGAGGTTCAATAAGTTTGGAGAGTTTCTGGCTTAAACAAAATCTAAGATTTTTCTAAATCTCTCCTACTACTAGCTGAGTGTGGATTTGCATCAGCCTTTGCCTGACCTGGAACCACGGCCCCCCAACTGGCCAATCCAGAGCCAGATTTTCTCTCTTCCAACTCTGTCCTCTTCAGAGTTGTTTACACTATTCACCTCCTCGAAGATTGGGGAAGATCCATTAAGCCACAGTGAATCACACATCAATAATCTCTTTGCCTAAAGCTTTTTCTCTAAGCAAAATGGTGACCCTTCAAAGCCAATGGCCCCAGGTTCACGGGACAGCTATTGAAGTCGCCAGGGGCCACGGGGGACTGTTGGGGGGGGGTGAGTCCATGGCCCAGTCTCCTCCAGGGAAACCGTCAGTGAAACAACTCGATTATCAGTCAGAAGAACATTCCTGCAAGCTCTGGTTTATGTGTACAAATCACTGCTTCAGACCCTAAGACGGTGCTATCGTGGGACCAAGTTTCTGACGAGAACAATTACCCTCTGCCCAGTTCCATTTGGTGCTGAAGAGAGTCTCGAAGTGTTAGTATCTTTTTGGTTAACATAGTGTGAAACTCACCTTAGCGGTCAGGCAGGCAGAGAGAGGCTGTCAGGGGGAGCGGTGGTCAGAACGGGAATGAGAACAGTGTGCTCTGCTAAAGTGAAAAAGAAAAGGAGCGTATAGTCAACGCTTTGCTCCCAGTCAAGAGGAAAGAAAAGTTTTGTGATGCGATGAGGGTTGCTGGTGGGTGGCTGGAGAACCCAGTCACAACCATGTGAGACTTGTGTTGCAAGCAAGGGAGAGGTTTCCATCATGTGGAATGCTGAAGGTATCCCATGTCAAAAAGTCCACAGGGAACTGTATAAGTCACCAAAGATGGGGGGCAGAGTTGGCAACCCCCTTGCGCATCCAGGCTGGTGGCTGGAACTGAGATGTAGTCTATTGCTACTCCGGGCATGTAAAAAGATCTCAAGGATAATGAAGCATCAAAGCAATGTGGGTGGACTTATCAGACTCCCTTCCCTACGTGTGCGCAGAAGCAAAAGGCTGGGGAGTTGATATAACGTTGCTCACATCCATACTGCATTCTCAAGTCCTCGTGAACTGCTAAATGGAAGATGCTTTCCTGGACTCAGGTGCTAGATTTCTCAGAATCATCGATAGGCAGAGAGAGAGGCCTGACTGATAAAAGGATGCTTACGTACCAGCTGGAACGGGTGAACGGTTCCACTAATATATGGGACACAGGAAATACAAAACAAAAAATAGACCAGAGGAAAAGTCAAAACAAACTAACAACCAAACTGAAGTACACAATTGTACTTCAGGGGGCGTGAGGGGGGTGTGAGGGAGCAGTCAGGGAGGAAAAGTGGTGGGTGATCCCTGGGGAATACAAAAAAGGTGAAATAGATCTCTGTCTATATATATATATATATATATATATATATATATATATATATAATTTAAAAATTAAAAAAAAATAGTAAACTTGAAAACAACAGTGCTGCAGTAAACATCCGAACACAGGTGTCTCTTTGTATAAGTATTCTGTTCTCCTTTGGGTAGATTCCCAGAAGAACAATTGCCAGGTCAAATGATAGTTCCATTTTTATTAGTTTGAGGGTCCTCCACACAGCTTTCCATAGTGGCTGGGCCAGTTTGCATTCCCACCAGCAGTGGAAGGGTGTTCCTTTCTCTCCACATCCATGCTAGCACTTCCAAAAACTATTTTAAGGATGATGTATTGAGAAGCAAAAGAAGGGCTTTCCACCTAGCGGTACAGCCTCCCAGTAACAACTGGTCAAAGGGAGCAGCAAAGGGTTAATAGAGATCTGGGCTACCCGGCCATCAGGCTTAAGACCCTGGCTCCAAAGGGAGAGAGAGAGCCTGGCGTGGTGGTCTGGTGGGACCCTCTCTAAAGACTGAAATGGGCTTGAGGATAGGAGAACAGGCTCTGAGGGTCACACTGTGCACTTGATGACTGCCATCTGCTCACCCACAACCGTCTATACATTCAACCATGTCTATGGTTGACAGTCAAATTACTGCTGGCTCAAGTGGCTGGATGAAAATCACTCCTGATTCCCCATCCGGCCTGGTGTGCATGATTCTCAATAATGAGCCAGGGACTGGAAACCACCTATGAGCCCAGCACCAAACTCTGCTTCTTTCTAAGCCTGGCAATTTTCATTCAAGTCCAGATCAATGTTTTAGAGAGATGAACTGACCGTGCAATGGGTCTCCAAGAATCTGTCCACTTTTATCAGCATTCTGTGTGCAGACTTGCTGGTGTACCTTGTAATCCTTTTCCTGATGTAAAAATATCTGCTCCTTAAGCTCACTGATGTGTTTTCTTTGATGGTGATTCTGCTGAATGCATTCCATATGCTTATTACACAAGGTTAGGAAATAGCATGTCTAAATTTTTTACATACTTCGGATCATCGATGTTTTCTGTACGATGAGTTGTCAAGATTCCTAAACTATTGGGGGAAAAAACATGCATTTTTTTTCCTTGCAAGAAATTTCTTTTTCGTAATATAAGCTGGTATTTCCTAGTGCGATGCAGGGAAAGAAAACCAGGTTTTCTCTTTTATAAATTCTATAGGAGCCTCTGTCACTCATAGACATATGAAAGCAGATGGGACTGGCTGGTTGAGCTCTTGTGAACTGGTCAGTGATGAGGCTGCAAGGGGACAGGTTTGGGAAGAAGGATGAAGAGATGTGAGTCTGAGTCCCCACAAAGGCCAGTTCTGACCTCAGGTCACCTGGGAAGATATGCGCCATTCCTCATAATTCTACCTTGGACTCAAGACCCAGGACCCAGGCTCCACAAACATGTCATTAAAACAAGTTCCTATTGAACTCTGTGTTAACATCGACTCAAGAGAGTAAAATTTTATTTGCTATTTTTCTCTTTTACACTTCTTTACACTTTACATTTTTTCATCCTATAGAACCAAAATTAATAATTTGGGCCCTTGGTATTTGTGATGACATCATTGGTATAATAAGGCAGATGTGGCTATCTTTTGAACCTGTTTTTCTAAACTAAAGATGAAATGGTGATGTCACACTGCCCCTCGGAGCACCTTTAAAATACACTTAAGTGGGAGTCCATCTAGCATCTATGTCCTAAGTAATTTTGAAACTTCCCTGCTTGAAATTAGCTGAAATGACTGGTAAAACCCCAAGTAAATTGCTGAACTTCTTAAAGACACCAGGTGTTTCATTAAGGTTAGTTTTCAGAGATAATTACTGTTTGGATCATTGAGAAAAGTAATGATAACCTATTTAGTATACATGTGTTGCAGTTTTTAAAAAGAAAGTCAAAATATGATTGCATCGTTTGACAAAATTTATATTGGCTCACTTCACATTTGTAACCCAAGAAGCACAATATTTGAGCATCTGTTGTGAAGAGAGCTTCGAGTCAAGATTCCATTACCTCTAAATTACAGAATTACACCATTTTTAGAAGTATCCGCTGTACCACTTTACCTGGATATATTTTGGAATATTTCCATGTGTATTTTGGGTTACACTTAGACGGGTTCAGGTGGCTGATTCTAAGTCAGAGACCGTTACTTCTCCCCATCGGTTGAGTTGGAGCTTCCAGGATATTGAGCAGGTGTTGCTATAGGCAGTCAGTTCCCAAAGACTTCACTTTCAGAGGGATGCTTAGGCACGTCTTCCTCACCCTCAGATCTTCCTCGTTTGATCGCTCAATATTTCAGGTGGTGGTATTGTCCTCTTGCAGAAATCTGCCAACACCTGGGAGACACCCCTGATTGTCAGAATGGGGAGCTATGGTTGCCAGACATTTGGGAAGGACAGTCCGGGAGGATAATAAATATCCTACAATGCACAGCACAGAGCTTCACCCATCACCAGTTCAACAAGGGATTGATCAGGTTCCCAATGCCAGTATAGCATCATTTAACAGTCTAACCTACATCATTCTACAACTGCATCTCAATGACCTTGACTTATATATTCCTTATTTCTGCCTTCATGTTTATTATCATCCTACAATTATCAGTTTAGATGGTTATTTTCTAGAGAGTTGTCTTCCAATAAAATACAAATACGAAAAGAAATATACACTTAAGCAATTGTCTACCCATCAGTGTAGACAGAGCAGAACTTGGAAAGTAGACCTTCCTCACAATCCACATTCTCATTTTGCGTGCTCTGTGTCCATGTGCACTTCTGATCACTATTTTAGCTGTTTCTTCATTTGATTATTAGCAGCATTCCTTGAGAATATGGAATAAGAGATTGTATGAAAATTTTCTTCATACATCGCTTCAAACAATTGCTTTTATTGCCAAATCTATAATCATTAAAATGCCTTAGAATGTATTATAGAAATTAAGGCTGAATAATATTGTGTACTATTCATAATTATGATTATGATTGTGTAACTAACAATCATTTTATATCTAGTCAGTGTCACTGTAATGGCTTGAACTTTACTTACATTGACATATTTAGGTCTTATCAGTTGAAGAAGACCAATATTAGTGTCACTGAACTGAATATTTACCCGTTTTTTGTTTTTCTTTCTTTGTTTGTTTCTTTGTTTTTAAGTCTTGCTTCCCCACTGGTGGAAAGTAAGCAAATATCCTATAAGGACAAGTGGGTGGATAAGTACTTGACGAATGTCCTCTTATTTTGCAGATCTATAGGAGACAAATAACCATCGGTTCACTGCCTGTGTGTCTTGTTAGATGTACCGGAGAGTCTTGTACATACACAGGAACATTTCAGAGTCTGGAAATATGTCTCCATTAACTTGAGTCAATTTGTGAAGCAATGATTTTATAATTCAATATTTTAACAGCTACAGTATAAATGAAACTAAAAATCAAAATTTATGGATAAAGTGACACTGGGTTCTCATGAGATTAGTTTGGAAAAATTCATTACAAATGTATTATCCATTAAACTCATCACAACTAAGTAGCTTTTCATAGGTACATCTATCCATCTATCTGTCTGTCTGTCTGTCTGTCTGTCTGTCTGTCTGTCTTGCCTGTCTGTGTATCTGGCTAGCTAACTGATTGATCATCTGTCTATTAGGTGCATGTATGTAGCAGGTGCATTTATGTAATATATATAATATATATAATATAATATAATATAATATAATATATAATATAATATATATAATATAATAATATATATAATATAATATATAATTATATATATTATATATATATATTTCACACCTTTATATTACCTGGGATTTACCCATTGATCACCTCCCCTCCTGGACCACTCCCACTCATCCACCCCTTCCTGATTGTGTTCTTTATTTTGGTTGTTAGCTTGTTTTGAATTTTCATCATGGCCTTTTGCTTGTCCTTCCTTTGTCCCGTATATTAGTGAAACCATTTGGCTTCTGTCTTTTTCTTTCTAACTTGTTTCTCCTAATATGATTTCATCTAGGTCCATCCATGTTATTTCAAATTCATAGTTTGCCATTTTTAATTGGTAAGCAATATTCCACTGTGCATATATACCATATCTTTTTCATCCATTCATCTGTCTTGAGACATTTGGGTTGTTCCCGTGTCCTTGCAACTATAAATAGTGGTGCTGCAGTAAATATCCAAGTACAGGTGTCTCTTTGTATAAATACTGAGGTGTCCTTTGGATAAATTCCTAGAAGAGCGATTGCTGGGTCAAATGGTAGTTCCATTTTCATTAATTTGAGGGTCCTCCACACAGCTTTCCTTAGAGGTTGGACCAGTTTACATTCCCCCCAGCAGTGTAAGAGTGTTCCTTTCTCTCCACACCATGCTAGCCCTTGTTGTTGCCCTTTTTTTGATGCGGGCCATTCTTACTGGTATAAGGTCGTATCTCATTGTGGTTTTTATTTGCATTTCCCTGATTGCTAGTGACGTTGAGCATTTTTATGTGCCCATTGGCCATTTGTATTTCCTCTTTGGAGAAGTGTTTTTTCTGTTTTATTTTATTTTTTTTTTAGTTCTCCCCATATTTTGACTGGGCTTCTTGTTTTGTTTTTGCTACATTGTGTGAATTCCTTGTGGATCTGTGTTATCAAACCCTTATCATGATGTTTATTTTTTTAATGTCTGACCTCTTTCTCTGGCAAAGTAGAATAGCCACCAACTTTAAGAACTGGAGGTGTTATTACTGGAAAGAAGGAGAGTCAAAATCCATTTCTCTTTGCTTATTAAAGGGACAGATTTCCATCAACAAATTCTTATGATTACCCACCATCTGCGTGATGGTTCAGCATGATGACTGCTGTGTCATGTCGTTGATAGGTCTTATTTATGATAAACAGAAAATAGAATTAATCTCTCCTATGAGATCTATGACAGAGGAAGCTTGGAATAAATATAGTAGATTTAATTTTTCCCTTTCACAAACCTGACAAGGCAGCTGCTAGAAGCTCACTTATGAATCTTTGTTTAGAATGAAATTCCAAATGATGAATCTACAGCCTTCAATGACAAAATGTGCTCTGTGGTCAATTGGAAAGGAAGTGTTTCCCAGGCTTCTGTCTGAGATCCATCAAGAATCAAAAGAATATGAGATAATTGAGCATGATAGATAATCGTTCAGTGCCACTGAATTTTAAATCAACACCTGGGTTAGGGATGGCGAGGAGAATAGGAAGCCAAGCGCATTCAAGGAAGCAGTCATGTTCATTTTAATATTCATAAAGTTTTTAAATTGAAGCTGCACAATATGTTCTCTCCCAGGTGACAATTTAGGAAATCATGTCATGGAATGGCAAATCAGCAGGTGGATGGCTATCAGCACGCCAAATGAGATTGGGTACAGGTAGATCACTGATCTCTAAAAGAAAGACACTCGTGTGTATGTTTGAATGGTATATAAAACCCTGTCACACAATTGAGAAATAATGAGGACATGATTATCCGTCAGGCGTCCATGCCATAAAATAAGGTATATTGAACATGTGGTTAACAGGAGAGAAATATGTGCACCCATGAAAACAAGTAAAAAGGCACAGATCATAATGGCTCAGGATTATGGATTTTGGAAATTATCTATAGCCAGGCTACTGATGTTAAAAGTAATGTTTCTGGAAAGTCTACAGCTTCGGAGAATTATTTCCTGCTCTTTTCAGTTCACCACTGGGAAATTCCGTGAAT
The DNA here is from genome assembly GCA_004024945.1 of Uropsilus gracilis. Taxonomy (NCBI): domain Eukaryota; kingdom Metazoa; phylum Chordata; class Mammalia; order Eulipotyphla; family Talpidae; genus Uropsilus; species Uropsilus gracilis. The sequence goes on along the minus strand of PVHY01008744.1, from coordinate 34,189 downwards.
CCTGTTTTGGATTTTTTTCAGGGTCTCAGACATCATATACATGGAATCAACCCATACGTCCTGGACAGTGTGCAGCGGTTATTCCTTAAATCACCCGTGTGGAGTTACCCCATGATGGTGCTCACCTGTATCCATTGCTAATTAGCATTGTGTTGTGTGTACCTAAGGAGGGGTGTCCCCCTGACTCTTGTTTCTCTTAATCCCTTTGTCTGTGGAAACACAGCTGGGTGACTTCTGCTCTGAGGCTTGCATGAGTTAGGCTGCTACGAATCTTATGCACAAGTCATTTTTCTAGTGTTGGTGGTTGACGAGGGAGCATAGCTGCCTTCCGAATCATTTTTCTAGATGTATGTTTTCATTTACCTTGAATTCAAGAGAAGAGGAATTGATAGGTTACACATTGTTCCCCGTTGCTTAAGTTTACAAGAAAGTGCCTGATAGACAAAACAAAAAAGAAACCCAACTGAGTGGAAGAAAATTGTTGACCTCCATGGAAGTAATAAAAGTTACCTACAAAGATACACAAGCAACTCACACAACTTAGCAAAAACCAAACAAGAAGCCCAGTTAAAACATGGGTAGAAGAGCTAAAAAAATACATTTCTCCTAAGAGGAAATGCAAATGACCAACAGGCACATAAAAAATGCTCAACATCACTAGTAATCAGGGAGGTGTAAATCAAAACCACAATGAGATACCACCTTACACCAATAAGAATGGCCCACATCAACAAAATGGGCAATGACAAGTGCTGGTGGGGATGGCGAGAAAAAGGACACTCTTACACTGCTGGTAGGAATGTAAACCGGCCCAGCCACTATGGAAAGCTGTGTGGAGGACCCTCAAATTAATGAAAATGGAGCTACTATTTGACCCAGCAATTGCTCTTCTGGGAATCTACCCAAAGGGGACCTGAATACGTATACAAAGGGTTACCTTTACTGGATGTTTATTGCAGCATTCTTTATAATTGTGAGGACATGGGACCAACACAAATGCCCCAAAATAGATGAATAGAAGAAAAATATATGGTACATGCACACACACACACACACACACACACACACACACACACACACTGGAATATTACTCATCAATTAAAAATGACAAATTTCATGAATTTGAGACAAAATGGATGGACTTAGAAGAAATCATATTAGCAGAAACAAGTCAGAAAAAACATGCAGAAACCAAATGGTTTCACTAATATATGGGACATAGAAAAAAACAAACAAAAGGTCAGGAGGAAAAATCAAAATAACCAAACTAAAGTACACAACTGGGGGTGGGGAGAATGGGAGGGAGTGATCATAGAGGAAAGGTGGTGGGTGATCCCCCGGGAATACAAAGATGTGAAATATATATAATATATACTATTTAATAATAAGAAGAAAAGAAAGTGCTAAGTCAGCCTTCAAAATGGTAGAAAACAATTTGAAAATTCCACCTGCAAATTATGAGTCTTACTTCCTCTACAGACCATCAGCATTTAAGTCTTTCAGCATTTTATTATTTTAATCTAAGAACTCCCAGTACTTATTGAACAGCAGCTCACTGAGGTTTTAGTCTCCATTTCCTGGATCACAATCATGTTGATGATATTTTCATGTAGGCATTGCATATCATATCATATATCATATCATACCTTATCATATCATCATCTTTTATCTCTTTTGTGGTCAAATGTGCAAGATTCTTGACCAAGCTGTTAGAATACATTTGCAGGTGAAATTAATATAACATAAAATCAACCATCTTCAGGTGGACAAGACTGAAAAGTTGACCGCATCTCTAACTTCAAAATACTTCCTTCACTCCCCACTGTTCTCACCTGTGAAGCCATTTTCCCATCCTGAAGTGATTTTTGACTTTGACCCTTAGTGGCCATCAACCTGTGTTTTGTCTCCTTGGGACATTTGTTGTTTTTATTTTTAATTAAATAATTTATTTGCATATAAACTTTAAATCTTTGTACTCCCCAGGGTTCACCCCCCAAACTCCCTGACCATTCCCACCCTCTCCCTCCCTGCCCTGGGTTGTATAATTCAGTTTGGCTGTTAGCTTGTTTTGGCTTTTCCTCATGGCTTTTTTCCCCCTATATCCCATATATTAGTGAAACCATTTGGTTTCTGTCTTTTTCTTTTTGACTTGTTTCTGCTAATACGATTTCTTCTATTCTTATGTTACTGCTTCACTCCTTTGGGGGGCAGGGCAGTATAACCCATTTTATATATAACAACAGTTTCTTGATTCCATGACTTATGGTCCCTTAGGTTATTTATACCCTGTCTATTGCAAATGGAGTGACTACAAAATGTATATACATGCACTTTAGTGTTGCTTTTAAGTACTGTGTGTGCTCTCCAGGGACAAGACTTGCTAAGCTCTACGCATGTCCAGATTTACCTTTCCTTAACGTATAGTTTTCTAATTGTTGACTTATAGGGGTTCTTACACGCTTAGACATTATCTTGGCCAAATAATACCTTATTTCTCAATTTGCCCTAAAGTTCAACTGCATGTCAGAGACAGAAAATAGAAAGTCATTCTGGTTGAATAGATGAATTAAAAGACAGCATGGCTAGACCGATGGATCTCCATGTATGTTCCCAGTACAGTTAAAATTTAAACTACAGAGATAACACTGGAGAGCTCTGTCTGTGCAGTGATGAGAGAGACAATACCATGGCCACAGTCACTGTTTCTCCTTAGGGGGCCCTATCCAGGAGCAGCTCATTCAGAATCATGTTCATTCAGTGCCTCGTTCAGAATCATGTTCATCTGGATTCAAGCTCTTCTCTTGCTGTGTATTCAGAGCAGCCACACGCACGCACACACACACACACACAGGACTGGGAGAATGAGAATGGAAAGCTGGTGAAAGTCCCTCCACCAGAAATTGTCTTGATTCCTACTCGTTCACGTCCTACCACCCAGAACAGCAGTCTCCTGTGTGCAGTTTATGTTCACTGGCTCTGTTGAGCCCTTAGCACATGGACAGGTGGAAAAGGGATGAAGGTGAGTGTTGGCTGCCCATGTAGCCCTTGTCCTGGGTCAGCTTAGCTCTGGGTAAGCACCAAGATAAGTGTTTAATTATCTAGATAAAACACTGATGAATGAAGACCCTTGTGACAAAGTAGCATTATACACACTTTCCTACCATATTCTTGGCTATAACACAGAAGATCATGTATATGGATTATGGGTTCTTAGTTATAGTTTCTTTTTGATGACAGTTTCTTAATCTTCAGAGATATATACACTTTGATCTCCATGTCTGTGATACAGCCTTGTCATACAAAACAACCGTGCATCTCTGCCTTTTTCATATTAGGACATTGTAATACTTGTGGTATGATCACTTTTCTTTGTAAATTTTCTTCAAATCTTTTTCTAAGACCTCATGTCACTTCCTTTCCATCCTGTCGTCTCTCATGCATAACCTCCAAAATCGACCCTCATGTCTTTCTTTTGCCCAACTTCTCAAAGTCTACCTTTCATTAAATCTATCCGAATAAAAAAGTGAATGATATTTGAAGTCTTATTGATGTTTAAATAATTATAAAGAAGAGGAACCAGCATTCAGATTGTATTCAGTACTTTTATTTGGACTTTTAATATTTTAAAATTATTTTTCTATTTCAGTGAACTTATTGCAATTCCAAACTTGCTTTTCCAGACCATATATTACCTTTCCTAGGAGTAAAAGTACTATTTTTAAGACTGCTCAAAATATACAACTTGACGTTTAATTAATGTTTGCAAATAAATTGTATATAGTATTATATATAGTAAATATATATATAAAACATAGTATATTACTATTATATATATTATATAGTATATTAGTATCTATATTATATAGTGAATAATATTGGTGGGGAAGAAAATAGATAAAAGTTAAATCCTACCATTACTGTGAAATTGTATTCAGATATTGAGAACATTACATCATGGCTTCATTTATGAGTATCAGCATCTTCCTAGTGTCTCTGTTCTGAAAAGTAAGTAACAGCCACCATGCACAAAAACATCTCCTCTTTACACTAGACAAGTGTAGCACTATCTTACCCTTTTCGTGGCCACTTTTTTTTGTTTGTTTGTTTTAAGTTGAAAGAGGCAAATTTATTTCAAGAGACAAAGAGACAGATTGGAAATAAAGGAGATAGGAAAACCAGACTCTCTGAAAGAGTTCTCCAGGGAGGGGTAGAAGGTACCCTTGCAGCCATCCTTAACTTGCTTTCTTGGATAAATCTTGCTATGAAGAGGGAGTAATTATAATGTCCCTCTGGTAATAGGTTGGTTACTAACCCAAGACATCTTGTAATGCAGGTTTCCGTCTTCACAGCTGTGGAAATATGGTTGATTTCCACCATTTTCAGCTGGTGGAGCAATCCACATTCTGTTTTATTCCCCTTGTAGGTAACATGAAGTAGAGGAAAAGAGAGCAATGCTCTCCCTTTATTGCTAATTGAATGAAAAAGAATGCTTCCTTTCTCCATTTCAAATGACACCATCTTCAGGCTGCTGAATAATTCCTTTATTGTTGGAATTCAGTGGAGGAGGAATTCAATTCCATACTATCAAGAGGGAGTCAAGGACATTGTAATTGATACTCAGAATAACAAGGTAACCTATTTTCACAGGAAAGGTCATGAGAATGGAAAAGGAAAAAAAAAGCTTGAAAAGTAGTCCCAGACTCTAAAAACAGTGGTCACACAATTAGATGATATTTTAGTAATTTGTTGCTGTTTTCTTTCTTTTTTTTTTTCAGAAAACGTTCAGCTAGATTACTATTATATTCTAAGAAAGATAAATATTACATTTTAGTAACAACTAGTAAACATGCATCCTTTATCTGACAGTGAAATAGATCCACTACTATCAATACAGAAAACAAATACTTTAGGCTTATATCAATCAATCAATGTGTGTGTATATATATATATATATATATATATGTAGATGTATATATACATACATATATACATATATATATATATATATATATGCAGAGGAATCATATTTGTACAAATGGGGTTGCAATCCACACTTGTAGTTAGGTATATACCTGATGATATTAAAATGTTGCCATTTTTCTAAAATTAAATCAGAAAAAAATGAAGAGGTCTGTCAAGGGAAAGGAGAACCTCCAGCTGGAAATCGAAAGTGCAATCAACAAAAATCATAACCTAAATACATCTTCATGTCTGTGTGGGGCATCAGTGCTGTAAGGAGAAAAATAATGTTGAGGTTAAAATATTATCTTTTCAAATGCAATCATTTTAGTTCCCAGTTTGGGCCTGAGTTTTCCTTGGTAGCCAGTTGGGTTAAAAGGGAGAAGGGAGCTAGTCCACACAGTAGTCATCATCTATGCTCTTCCTTCCCGAGACTTCAGAAACTATCTGGACCCAAAGCACCCCCCCTTGTCCAAGCCCCAGCAACCACTCACTCACCCCTCACATGGTGGATATGTTGTACTACAGCTGTTGAAGTAACTTCCATGCTGGCATCTTAAACTTCATGACCTCAGCAGTCAACTCTCTAAGGTGCATCCTTGCAATAGTCATCTGCTGGTAGTAGACTCAGGTCCCAGACAAAGAAATAACCCTGATACATGCATGTTCCCCGCCACCCGAAAACACATATAGTGACAAGTAAGAACATTTGAGAACAGGTGAGCTTTCTCTGTGCAGCTGTTAAGAGCACAGCAATGCAGGGAGGTTAGCTTCTTCCAGACCAACCTGCCTCTGCTCCCAGAAGAAGCTTGTGCAATGCAAGGTGACAACTGATGCCATTTGAACCCTTTTTATGACCTCATCCTCTCTTGTGTGTGCTCCTTACCTCCCCTCCCAGAGGCACAGACAATCCCCCCACCCCCATTCTGGGTGAGTGTCCAGAGATATACCCCTGCTATTCCATTCTTCTGTGGCTCCATTTTTATCTGGTTAAATTCCATCACTGTACTTACTCCACAAACAACTAGTCCATCTTTACTCTCCCTCTCTACCCACCTCCATGGATTTTTCATTCCCCACTGGAGAGCCACCCTGGTCAATGACCGGCTTTTCCAAGTCTGAATCCAGGTGTGCATTTCCAAATCTTCTCTTCTAATATTCTGAAAGAAATTTCATTGCTTTTTTAAAATTCTGCCTCTCTCTCAAAGTACAAGTATATATGAAGATACAGACGTAGTCTGAAGCTATAGACATGAATAAAAATGTCGCCTCAATGAGATAGGTATATATCTCATGATACTAAAAGGTTATCACGTTTCTAAGCTTAGATCAGAAAAAAGAATGGGTGTATCAAGGGAAAAGAGGGCCTGCAGTTGGCAGGTTGGCAATAGAAAAGTGCAATCAACACAAATCATGATCTAAACGCATGTTCACATCTGTGTGTGCCATCAGCACTGTAGGGAGGAAACAGAACTTGAGAATGGTGTATGTGTTGGGGTTCGTTCATTCATTTTTCTTCAATTGAGGTCCTATTTAGAGCCTGCATCAGGTGCGATCACTTGTAAACCCCCATCACCTGTGCTCCACCAACAAAGCCCGTTGTGTTCCCCCTTTGTCCCCACCCCTCCTCACTCTCCCCCTCGGTGTTTCAGTGCTAGACTCAGTTTCCAAGGGTTACTTGTCACGCTTGTCTTTATCTTACTCTTATTTTCACATCAACTGCACCATCCCCCATGCCACCCACATGTTGGTGTTCAGCAAGGGTTTTCACCCTCCCCCTTCCTGCTCACACAGACACTCACTACTCAAGCCCTGACCTTACCTCTGCAGCGTGTCTGCCCCATGTTTAAAACCCCATTGACAATTCAACACATTCGTCTACTGCAATGACCCCTCCAGCCCTCCCTCTAGTACAACACAATCTCAGATACGCTGATTCTTGCCATCAAGTCTTACCGTGTTCTGGACCAAGGTAGAGCTGCTCTAGATCAGAGTCCCCCAGCCCCTTTGCTCCCTCACTCAGACACAAGTTCGGGTTTGAAATACCAGCACCACAGGGGCCATCGGAGCTCTGGCTCTGGTCTACACCTGTTTTCTTCATTCCCATCCAGCATCCTCTGCTCCATCAGCTAGTCCCAGGCAACGTCTTGGCAAGATTCTCCAGCAGGAGTGGCAGGAGACATTTCTCTACATCTTCACACCTCTGATTTCCTCTACCTTCCATGCCTTGACTAACAGTCTATCTCTCCTCAATGTGTCAGCTGCCTTGAGGCCATACTCCACCGCACAGAGTTCCAGTTCTTAGCAAAGTTCCTCATACAGTCCAGCCAGTCAAGAGATATGGGCTGTGAAGAAATGTCTCCGAAACAACTTCTGCATTTACATTAAAATGCAATTGTACTTGGATTCTAGTGAACATCTCTCCTTAGATCAAAGGCTGAGTTATGCACGGGGTCTTATCACTGAAACAAAAACAGAAAGCCGTTGCTGGTAAGAAGGGGGGCACTTGTAATCCCAGCTACCTGGGATGCTGAGGCTGGGGATCGCTTGGGTCTGTGGGATCAGGACTACCCCAGGCAACGGAGTGAGACTTAGTCTCAATAAACAAACAAACAAACAAACAAATAAATAAATAAATAAATAAATAAATAAATAAATAAATGAATGAATAAATAAATAAAAAAATAAATAAATTGTTTATCCCAAAGGTCCGAAGTGCTTTTTTGCATACCATCTGCTATGTCCTTTGCAGGCTGCAGGTCTGTAATGATGCAACATTAAGGGTAGTCGATGCCTTTTTTCCAATAGCTCAGTTCACAGATGATATGTTTTGGCAATACAGTGTTTTTCAGTGAAGGGATGAACCTGGTTTTATTAGACATGATGCGGATGCACACTTAATAGTCAAGTACAACCTATGAACATGACTTTTATAGACAACTAAAACAATGGATTTGATCCGTTTCTATATTCTCATGACTGTGGTGGTTTGGAACCGAACCTGCAATGTCTCTGAGGGGCCTCTGCCTCTCCTGGAGGAATACATGCAAAGCACTTCTCAAAAGAAGTCTCTTTGGGATGTTTCCAAGGGAAATCTATTTAAATGGTTCTTGGCTTATGGGATCAGGCACAGAATCTATTTTGTCACTGCTGCTGACATGTTAGCTATACATTTTTTGAAGTGGAGTAAATAGTAATTAGCAACATTAATATTTAATGATGGCACAGAAAAGGATAATTAAATAAATTTTACTTTTCATTTGCAATAAAAACAGTGAAGTGAATTAGAAAGGAGGAAAAGATGTGTTGCTCAAATTCTGATGTGAACTCCTGCGGCCCCCAAAGATTCTGGGCTGTTCCCAGTCTAGGATCTTGCTGATGCTGAAACTAATTTTAAAATATGGGTCTTTTATTTGTCTTGATCCATAATATACCACTCCTGTTTGGCTCCATCTTCATTTTAAATGATTTTTCATGGCTCACCAAACCCATGGCATGGAAACAACAGAAAATTAGAAATACTCTGAGCTCAAATAAATGAATTTCCTTATTGTATGCTTAGTTATATTGGTTAGAATCCTGTGTATAGGGAGGAAATAATAACTGTATGGGGAGCAAAATTCCCATTCTTAGCTTGGAATTTGTGTCTCCTAACCTTCTAACACTTTTTAAAAATTGATTATACACACACACAGACACTCACAGATATATATCATACATCATTGCCTACTCCAAAATTCTCCCACCAGAGATCATCTTATTCTCCTGTGTCCATCCCTCCCTTGATTTTATCCTCTGCCCCCTCTTGTTCTGATTCAATTCCGTTGGCAGTTTTAAAATTTTCTTGCTCATCTGTTTCTTTGTTTTCCCTATATTCCTCAAATACGTGAGACCATCCTGTAATGGATATATTGGTTAGAATCCTGTGTCTAGAGAGGAATGAATAACTATACGTGGAACAAAGTTCTCATTCTTTAACTTGGAACTGGTGCTCTTCAACCCTCTTCTTGATGTACTTGTTTAATCCCTTTTGCGTACACATGCTCCATAGATCAGTACAGGTAAGGATGTGAACAAGTCCACCTGCACCTTATTTATGACACAATCACTGTCTTGCTCAAAATAACCAGCTGCCAACTTTCCCCTTCAAAATCTCCCATATAATCTCCAGGGCAGAGTGATGTAGTGGTGGCAGAGATGCCAGGAGCGGTGGCCTGCTCTCTCACTGGGTGGAAATCAACCAAGCATGTCTAATCAAAGAGTCATCTTCATGTGGGCTCAGCTGTGTTGGCTGTGAGAACAAGGGTTACCATCTTAAAGGAATGTCCTGTCAACGCACACTCTCTTGAGGAAGACTCGCCTGCCATGCATTACAACTTTCCATGGCTTTTTTTAATATGCCCATTAAAAGTGCACATTCTTTCTTTGTGATTTTATTAAATTATAATCATAAAAACCTCACTAAAATGTTAATATTTTAAAAGAAAAGTGTAATAGCTGCATGACACACATATTCACATCCCCTTTGAACTCTTGGGGCTCCATCTGATGGCCAGGAGAAAACCATGGAGTCTCTTTTATTACCCTTGTAAATGTAGCCAGAGACTAGAATGTGATGGGTGCAACCAATAAAAAGGATAAATAAGACAGTTTATGGCAGAGGTCTTTCAGACAACCTTCAAAAAGCCGGGGCCCGAAGGCACCCCACACAGCTTGCCCCAGATGGGTATTAATCCCTAAAAGGAAACAGACATTCGTGGCAACTGAGCTGTCACTGCTCAGAGTTGTGACTTGAAAATGCCAGGACTTCTTCCTCATGGGCTTGTCTCTTTTAGAACATAAATACATCTTCTAGAAAGATCTCACACTTGACCTGACAGAGAAGACGCTGTATGGAGAGCTCAATTTAAGAACAACAGAGATAGGTGTCTGTAAGGAAGGACCCACGTGTAGGTTATATAACAGACATCAGGTTCTGATGTTCCACTTCCTATAAAACCATAGTTCAAAGAACTTCACTGCTGTCCTTTGCAACTGTAGTTTATGTTGATGATCTATACCTGAGATATTTTCCTGAAATGTACAAACGAATAGATGCAAATCTACAAAATTTAAAATCAAACATGAGCATTGCACCCAGAGTCCCTGTTTTCATGGGATTGTCATTTTAGTGAGTAGTTGCTGGTTTTCAGTACACGGGTAAGCAGACTCCTCTAGGTATGTAGCAAACGTGCAAACCGGCACCAACACACTGATGTCCATCTTTCCTTGGTGTGTCAGTAGGTCCATGAACAAAAATGTTTGCTTGAAAGCTCCATTCCAAAATGAATTCACCCATGCCTATAGAATGATATCAATACAATTAACTTGCCCAGGCCTACAGAATAATATCAATAATAATATCAATAATATCAAAGATGAGACCACAATAAATGTTGAGCACCTGATCAATTCCTACCACACCCAGGTCTCGTTGTAGCCACTAAAAGTCCAGAACTCTGCACTGGGTCTCTTTGTAGCCACTAACAGCCCAGAATTCTTCTCTGGGAGAGTTACCCATCAAGGAGTCACCGGATATCTTTACATGCAGGAAATCAGAATTCTATCTTATTGGAGCAAGAAATGCATTTTCAGGTCCATTTTCAGTTCAAGAACTAGTCACTGGTGATAATAGGAGGTCACTTTAGTGACTCTCATCAAACTCCTTTCAAAAATGAAAATAATGTCTCTTAGCAGGAACCTCATGATGTTGTTGGATATATGTGTCACCTGAACTGGTTCAATCTCTTCAAGATTGGTATTAAAGGACACAGCAACCAGAGCAGACAAAGGGCATAGTGTCTTCACAATATCACATGCAAGCAACCCAGCTTTCTTCATATTAATCCTATTTTGTTGCAACTGTTTTCAAATGAGTCCGCTGTCCCCAGATTTTCCAAATTCATGATAGTCTTCTGAGAAAGCAAATTAGAAACATCACATTAGTTGTACACATCTATAATGAAATGTTCTTTTACACAATTTCTATAATCTGCATTTCATTCAGATATTTTGCAGAGAAGGAACCAGGTTTGAGACATACAGTAATAGTTTGCCACTGCTCTCCTAACATACTGTTAGGTGTTCCATAGCAAGTCATGCAAATTGTCCTCTAAAGCCCACATTCATGCTGTATAGCATATTACCTCTCTAGAAGGCAATCAATACCTCTCTAGAAGGCAATTTCAGAGAACTAGATTCAAAATAGAAAGATTCCTCAAAAAAGTTCTCAGGTAATTTGAAGAAGCAATAATTAAGAAATCTCCAAGTACCCACATAAGCTAATATTGATGATTTAACTTGGCAATCATTTAGTATCAATGATTTTCCAAGCCTGGCATAAAGTAGAAGATGAATAAACTCAAGTTCCCAACCAGATAACTAAATGCAAAACAAAAGATGCCTTATAAGCAATGGATCTCCATGGACAGTTGTGTTTCTGTCAAACACTGCTACAATGCTATGGACAAAATTTTAACCCCAAATGTTACTGAAGTCCTTATTTCTGAGTCCTGTGAATGTGTCCTTATTGAGAAAGAGCATCTTGGCAGATGTAATTGAGGAACAATTTATGATATATTTTTACTGGAATAGGGTGGGTTAGTCATCCTCCAGACTATAGGATTCATTCTTATAAGAAACACAGGTGTGTGTCTCTTCTTCATACTCACACAGACACACACACAAACACACAATATACACAGAGGAGAATGCCATGTGACACCCTAGATGCAAAACCAGACATCTCTAGAGTTTGCAGAATTCAGCAGCACCAATCCACACAATGCCATTGACAACACATTGTTATCATTGACACTGAAAGCCTCAGAGGAAACCATGGTACATGTCCATGCCTAGAGTTTTCATAGAAGATGTGCCCTGGCCACCATTTTGAGTTTGAACATCTCTATTCCAAACCAGGAGAGAACATACCCTTTCCATTTAATCCTCCAAGTTCACGGTAGTTCACCATGGCAGCCCTTGCAACCTTATATGCAAGGGTCTCCAGTTTTTAATAGCAAAACTACTCAGAGACTCTGAAGTAGTTAAGGTATGGACTATATTTGTCAGTATCTCGTAACCAATAAATTAAATCTAGTAGATTTAAAATACTACGTAACTCACTTAAAATAGCCACACACTCATTTCATAATATAAACGATCTGTAAAAAATAACTTTATTTTTTAGAAACAAATTCTGTTAGGAGAGGGCATTGTTTCCCATTTTTGCAAATCTCTTTAATAACTAACTTAATGGAAGACAGCTGGATTCTCATATCAGCTTCTGCTTTTAATCTGCTTCAATATGTTTTTCTGGGTGAAGCCTTATTAAGGAAATATGGCCTCACACAGAAAGTTGGAAGAGAGACAATTTACTTAATGGTCTTTTCAAATAATTGTAGATATTCTTTGATGTACACTGAGACTCACGGAGTGGTAGTGACTTAAAGTTGGTTGCAAAGCGGAAAGAAAAACTTTATCAATAAATTTGCCCTTTACTTTATGAAATCTATTGACCTATCATACAGTTAGAATCAAACCTTTACCTGCCATGATTTTGTAGCATCATGAATCCCTGGAAAATATGGGTTCACTCAGGTAAGCAGATCTTCCAACTCTTGGTAAATGTTGTTATGCAACGTTAAAAAAAAAATGGCACACCTGCTAATGTCAGTAATCTCAACGGAAACTGACTTAAAGGAAAGTCTGAAGCTCATGGAGATCAAAACAAATTTTCCAGAATTCTCATTTTGATTGGAAACTTGTAAGCTCTAATTGGTCATTAGCATTCTTCGTAATTATCCTGGAAGTAATATGCTCATGTCACTGACTCTTGGAACAGGAGTCTGCACAAATACAGTTGGACATGCATTCTTTCGAGTAAACATCATGTTCCACGACAAAAGCTGATAGTTCAGCTCGCAACTGAATTGTGTATTTCTCCAGAAGCCCACCATGACGAGCTGATGAGAAGCAGAAACACTTTTTGTCTTTATGCCGTAAAATGTCCATTTCGGTGACAAATGATAATAGTGCTCAATTGTCTTCTTGCCTCTGAAATAACAAGGAAGGGGAGCCAACAAGGAAGTGTACATGACATAAGTTTATGTTCTGATTGAGAAAATGGCTGACAACAGACAAAATCCCTTCTTACCTCTTGTTAGTGTATAGCAGATATTTACAAAATCCTTGGCGACCCCAGTTTCCTTTCTGTTAAATGACGCCTCAGAACATTGAAGTGATTCTTAAAGTTTACTATTCACATAGCACCTGGCAAGTTGGCTGGTGCTAACGCTACCTCTGACCCTCTGCGTGTTCTGCGTGGTTGCATTTGACCTGCATTTGAATTTGCTCACAGGAAAGATCAACCCTTTCCTTGTTTTTCTGCAGAAGGTTGCTGGTGCACGAAGAGGAAAAGCTTTTCAAAAATACTTTTGAATATTCAGATGTGACACAATGCTGGATGAGGTCAAATTTCGCATGAAAACATGGAACACCAAATAATGATGAAAAGATAAGGCTTGAAATGGAAGGACTAGGCCTTCAGAAACAGAAGAAATGGAGAAATACAATGTCAACACAAAGTAGTTTGATACAGATCTGTTTCCATGAGACTGAGTTGAAATGATAGACAGATACACACCTGTCATGCTGTCTTTTTGCAAGCAGGAGAGGATTGCGATGACTGAGGTAGGATGTGATGGAGCAGGAGGTTCTGGAACTTTCTAAGGGGCACAGTATAGACAATGACCTGGGAGTGGGAACTGTGGTCACAGGCATGGAGCAAAAAATCATAGTGGTTCCCTCCCAGCTGACCGAAATACTCAACAGACAAAGGAGACAGTTGTCTCCTATTCTATAGGGCTCTCCCCTTCCGCCCCAGGCTGTCGTTTTGGAAAGATTCTGCAACTTAACTGCTCTGCAGTTGAAAAAGGCAACTCTCACTTTCTTCCTCATAAGCACTCCTAACCCAGCTCCTGCTCTACCTGTTGCTGTAAGACAATTTGCATTCCCTTAAAATGACTCAGAGGAAAAGAGATGCCCTTCAACCCAGGGGAGATTTATCAAAGGGCAGCACCGCCTGTGATCAAGAAAGCAGAGCTGATCTTTACTCCGGTTTGCCAGCTAAGACTAAAATTGTGTTTTCTCTGTTCAAAAAAAGTGTAAACCCTAAAATGTTGTTATCTATAAATGTCGAAAGTACAGAGATGTGTGTTTCTAAGGTTTGGGGGTCTTAAAAAAATAATAATTCAAGTAACTCAGATTTTTCTTTCACTGTGTTGTTTTAGAAATATTTCAAGGAACTCATCTTTGCTCCCTTTGCATATGGCAATATCTTTAGATCAATGGGCCTGAAACATAACTCCATGATGATTTTGTTTGAAACTGTATGCTAATTTAAAATTATGTTTCTTTTCTCCGTTCTTCTCATGGCCTGCATTGAGGAAAGTTGTTTACAGAGTCAGGACTGCAGGCATGTGCTGATTCTGTGCTTCTCAGGCTCTTTCTTCTCTCTCCACTCTGTCTCTTTAATCTAATTGTTTTCTCCTCTTAAATATAAGCCAACTGAGAAAGTGTTTCTCAGATGGTCTTCAAGTTCTGTGCAATGAGTTTAAGGCAATTCCAATGTTTGTCTCACCGACCATCACATGGTGAAATTTATCATAGTTGAAATTGGTCAAGTTGTTTAATGATGAGTTAATGTGTTCATCACATAGAAAAGCACCCGTACAGATTGAATCCTGCTGGGGACATATTATGAGCAGAAATTTGTTCATCTGACTTTATGTGTTTTTCTTTCTGTAACAAAGAAACATCTCATCTTTTGCATCGTGACTTACAACTTAACGGTCTAGTTCTCTTCATTCAAGAGTCAGATCATCTGTCACCTCTTGAGAGTGTATCTCCTTCTTGTGTTGTAAAAGTGTTGACGCTTATTCTAGTCATCCCTCTAAATTCAGATCATTTGATCCATCTTATCAGTAGGTTATCAATTTACATAAACATCTTTTCCACAGACTGAAGAATACTATTCACTGGGGATTTTGCATCTAGACTTCTATGAAACAAATACTTGGAAAATCAATAATATATAAGTCAGTCACTATGAGGAACCAATCATATTCACAATGGATGATATTAGGTAGTAGGTTCAGGGCATGCATCTTCTCATTGATGGTTTTGACTGCATTCCCTCATATTTGGTAAATGTCATGAGCAGGATGGATCTCTCCAACCAACAGTCACCCACTCTTCGAAATGCTCTTCAATTGCCTCATAATCCCTTCCCTATCGCCCTAAGAAAGTCTTACTTCCAGAAGCTATGCATCGCAGTCCAGATCAACAGTGATATTTGTTTTCTATTACAAATTTAAGTTAGAAAAGAAGGTGATCCATGGAAATGACAGGCTTTTAGGGTGACCTTGAGGAAATAGATTTTTGTGGTGGTAACAGAACCAAGATGATGATTGCCATTTCTCTTTGTGATGTGTGATGGTGACAGAATCATCCTCCTTCTGACTCAAATTTCAGTGCAGGCATCAGCTCATGCACCAGCTTCCTTATTGATTCTAGCAGTTACACAGACATGCTGGGCAGGGCAGGGCAGAGCCAGGGCTGAGGAACTTCCAGCACCCCAGGAATATTCACACTCATTCTCTGGACTCTTTCCCCAGGCCTCCTCTCCCCTCGCACTCTGCTTGCGCTCTCTCCTTCTCCCCTATTGCATGTTCTCCTCCATGCCCGATGTTCCCACTCACACAGGTGTACTGTACACCATTTGGACGCAAGCATACACTCCTGGGAAGACCACAGGTGATGGTCCTAAGAGCTAATGGCGGAAGGTGAAAACCCTGAAAACTCACCCTAGAGGGTGTGGCTCAAGGCAGAGACAAAGCTGGTGGACAAATAAACGTTATGAACCAGAAAAACAGCCCTGATTCTGGACAGCAAAGGGGCTAATGTGACCAAGATTTTCAAAAGTAATGCGGGAGGTTAATTTCCCAGTTTAAACATTTACCAATGTAAAAACATAGATGAAAGTGACACGCATGATTTCATCCTTGCATGATCTGGTGTTGCCTTGTTGGACTTACACATCTATCGACGCCAGTCTTCGGACTTCCAGTGCAGTCCTGCTTGAAAGCAAGGGTGACCTCATGACTTCTTAGCATTCTTCTTCAACTTCTCTCATGCGGGACTGTCATCTCATTCATCTCTCATAACCACAGCACTCACAGACACTAATGAAGCCATGTGAGATGTACTTTGCCCAGCATGAGAGGCGTGATCAGAGCTAAATCTTTATTCTGGCTACACAGACCCTGTCTTGTGCCTGCCACAACTTAAGTCACAATAGAGAGAATAATAGATGCATCTCTCCAGATTAAACAAGACAGCTATTGAATGCTTAATTAAGCGCAAACTGATAATAAGGACATATTTCCAGAGATTCAAACAAATTGCTACACATCCACCATCTACCAAATAGGCCATCATAAGATAATTAAAACTTTCAAATAATTAGCTATTGTAATAAGCACAGAGTTAAGCTGATTTAATATTATCAGTTTCCCTGGGGGTATATTTCCACAAAAGATGGGCTAGAGTAATATTTAGCTTGCTGAGATGAAATATTTATTTATATATTTATTTATCTAGCTATCTATTTATTTATCCCTTTAGAAATGTTGGGCATATAAAAAAATAGGCAATTTACTAAAGATGTCAAATATTTAAACTTTAAAGTCACCACAAAAACACCGCTGTCGAATCTGAAATGGCACTAAGTTTTGGGTTTAGGGGCAAAGAGTTTGAAAAACATCTGGAGATGCTGAAATAACCTGCATTCATTTATGTTATTTAGGTTGTAAAATCATATTCAATCTTGACCCACTCAGGAAATCTAACATAAACGTCCTGCTGATTTTGACAGTCATACAGCAAAAACACCCTCTAATGAGCATTTAATAGTCACCAAAAGTTTTGCATTAAGTACAAAGCCCTTTTGATTACTTATTCCACTAATTTAAAGTAAATGCTTTTACAGATGGCATCTGTTAGGCCGCAGAACGCGTGCTGCATTTCGATGTAGTCATCGAAAATAGATTCCAGCTTGAGGAGGAAGATTGCACCGAAAAGATCAAACACAAAACACCGAGGAAACTCTTCCCCCCGATCGAGTTCCTTTAAAGCTCTTCATAAATACTAACCTAATAGAAGAGCAAGGCCAAGGGTCCACACAGTCACTGAGAACTACCTTGCAAATTAACACCTACAACAGACTGATGGAGACAGAGAAATTGAGATCTTCAGGCTCTGATCTTCCTAAGTGTAAACACAGATAATATCTCCGTCCCCTTCAGACTGTGTGGTGTGACATGAGGGCAAATGGCACGGAATGCTTTCAGATGTAGCAGTGAGGAGGAAATGAAGATACAGCACAAAGGAAAACAGAAGAAAACCAAAGGAGGCCCCACGATTGATACAGAAAGAATGTTCTAGAATCCGGTCATCATCGTCATCACCCTCATCACTGGTTCCACTTGATGCTAAATGACACTATAACTAAGACAAATCTAAACACAATATATAATGGGCTATGCCATCTACACATGAGACATATCCCACCGTCAGGAAACATGAACTGAATCCAATTTTCGTGGTGACTGAATAGCTTGTTGTAGAGTGAGTCATCAGGGTTTCCAGGCTTTTCTGACATTACCTTCTGTGACCAGCACCTGTGGTGCTGCTGGCCGCATGAGACCCAGTGGGTGTGCACATGTGTGAGTAGACACACCTGGACCTAGAAAGGCGATAAAAAGACAGTGTCCCCAGGGAGGGGGGTGACAGAGAATGCCTGTGAAAGGATGGTAGAGAGAGAGAGAGAGAGAGAGCCCAGAGAAGGATGGTAAAGACTCATGGGGTGCTTGGAGTCTCACTTGCCTGCCTGCTTGTCCAGGGCTTGTTTTTCAAAGCTTTGGGAAACACACTAGCTTTTCTGTGGCCACAGAGAACAATGCAGTGTGAATGGACAGCCAAGGTTTCCTGGACTCTGAGAGAGCCCTCTGCCCATGTCTGCTCAACACACTGGGGTGTCAGCCTGGAGACGACAGAGCCAGGGGCTTGTCTGTGTGCTGAGGACGCACTCCTGTTTGCGCAGCACCTCAGTAATTGTGATGATGTGATTTTGGAAGCTGAGAAGGTTAGGGTGTTAAATGAATCCCCACACTTAGCTTGAGGATGGGACTTCAAAGATAAAGTACATTCATTTGAAGACTTTCTCTTAAATCTTTGCATTTACTAAATACCTGAGGGACTATCTCTAGGTGGACACACACAATTGAGGCAGAGAAATATACACAGCCTTCATTTATTTCCCTTAACATAAGTTGATTGTTATATATTAGTATAACGCATTGGTATATATTTGCACACAGATCAATATATATGAATGATTATATAGAATAGATCAAATGCAGGCAACTGCATATTAATATATGTGTGTATAAAATTGTGTCATTCATTTATACAATGCATGCATACATATTTATTCTGAAAATATTTAGTGTCCAAATAATCATGTTCCATGTTTTTCTTATGATAGCTAACACAAGTAACTAGCAAACTATGTCCATACTGAAGCATTTAAAAAGGTACCAGATTAAAGTTTTTACTCTCTGGACCTAAATATAACTTGAGCTCACCTGTAGTTTGTTTGAAGATGGAATCAGTCACAGAGCCATTCCTGGGGCTATTACAATGCCCATAGTCCATTTCTTATTTCTACTTAAAACATGTTATGTTCTTATTAAAAGGTTTACCATGATAACAAGTATCTCTAATATTTCATTGATTCCCTGTGTTAATAGTGCCAAAACTTGCGAAGCAGGTTTAAAATATTTCCATTCGAAAGAGGGAGGAATTTTGTTTTTCAGTTGTGTTTTTTCTTGAGGTAACGCTGCACAACACTGCTTGCGAACTAGGGGAACAGTTCACACCTTTCAGTGCTTGTTCCCACACTATGCCCCCCACCAGCATATTACATTCCTCCACCATAAGTCACTGGGACCATCTTCTCCCCTCCCTCTCTCCTCCAAGTCGCCTCAAATTGATGCTAATATTTCTAGAATGTGTTTGAGTGTAGTTAGCCTTGCCTCTTCCTTTGTTTAGTTTCTCTATATTCCACATATGACTGAAATCATCCCATATTGGCCTTTCTCCTGACTTACTTCATTTAATATTCTGCACAGCTGAGCAGTGCTTGGTTGTGCCTGGAGACCACACGCATTCGGAACATTTCTGTATGAACTTGGCATCTCTATCTATTAGCTCTTGTCCATTGATGTTTTCCAGTCAAATCTCTGAACTCAAAGTCCGGCCATGTGCTCTGTGCCAAAGAAGATGCATTCGGTTACATAAAGGAATCGCATTTCTTGATACTTTGCTTAGCCAAGAAAAGAATCCTACTCACCCATCAACTCCCCTACAAAACACTTAGCTGGTTCCCTCACTGATTCGACTGCTTCGCTGCCCGTACCAAGGTGCAATCGATTAAAGTTCTAGGGTTGAGGGTCTTGTCCACTCAACCTCCTGATGATAAGGAAATTGGAAATGATAAGAAAATAGGAAATGTTTCGAAACCAAATTCTATGGGATGTAAAATCTATTAGCTATCACTCTATAAATAAAAGGAATCCCATTGGATTTTAGGAAAAGTATATATGTTTACATACTTCAGTAACTATACTGAAGAGTACAAAGCATTTTTTTTTCTTTTCATAATCCTTACTTTTCCATGCTGAGTCCAGTTCTAATTAAACTCCAGATAATAAACTCTGAATCATTTAAATAAAAGCTATGGATGAACTTATATTACCTGACCCTAAATTTATGGTGCCTATTTATAAAGACAGGCAAAAAAAATAGAGCTTGAAAATAATTATCACCTTATTCATTTTTCTTTGTTTTTTTTTAATTGTTCATTATCTTGAAGTTACTATTATCATCAGGACTAAATGTGTGTACATTTGTGGTTCAATATGGCATAGAAATTTATTACTTATACGTAATCAGTATAAGTTTATTTTTTTCAATATAGTATATTATGGTTTAATTTATTTTTACTTTTTCTAAACAAATAAGGACAAATATGATATTATAAAAGCTTTTACTCTGAGTAGAAAATTTGGTTTTATTGTTAAATGTGGTTAGAGAAAATATATACAAAGAATTAAAGGCTATACAGTGTGATAACAGTGAACGATTGCACTTAATTCTTTCTAGATTCTGGAGAAAACAAGCCAGTAAGTCTGATTGTTTCCCAACAAATGCAGATGAGGTCTTTAAAAGCAAGTCTGTGTTTTGCCCTGGGTTGATGAGGAGATAGTTTGAATTTGTAAAAAAAATAAAATATACTAAACATCAGTGATAGCAACAGCAGTATCTTTAAGCACTGGATAAAAAGAATACCCAGGAGTATTTCATCTTTATTGTTCCAGAAACATTGCTGCAGATTTAGTGGTTTGAAGCGACAGAAATGGATGTCCAAAAATGTAGCAGGTCAAACATTTGAAGTGGCTTTCACGAGGATTCATTCAACCTGTCGGTCAGAAGGATGGACTCCTTCCTGAGGGCTATTGGGAAGGAGCAGTCCTGTACATCTTGCATTTTCTAAAAGCCAACTCTCCTCCTTGCTGAGGCCATCTTCCAACATCTTCAGAGCTGTCAAGATGCCACATGATCTCTGCCTCCTTCACTCATACCTGAACACCACTTGTCCCTTATTCTCTTCCATGGCTCCTGGTGATTCCACTGGGCCCATCTAGGATCTCCACACCAGCATCATCTCCCCACGTCAAGCTTGGATTATTACCAAACCCACTTTCCCTCATAAGTAACATATTGTATTCACAGCTCTGGGGACACACGTGGGATTCTTTGGGAATCAATTTATTGCCAGCCACACCCTGTATCTGATCATAGCTATCTGATTCCCCCTTTATTATTTCCTTCTAAGACTGTGTGTGTATGTGACACAGGGAGATAGAGAGTGAGACTTTGAATTGAGACAGGTGTATTTTTGTACATGCCAAAAAATATCTCGTTTCCAATTAGCAGTTCACAATTGTAAAGTGTTACAATCTGTGGAAGAGAAAGAGGCACCGTGATGCCAGTTAATGCCAGTTTGCTTAGATATGACACCCCTAAAATGTCTCATCAATACACAGACAGTTTTGAAATTGAAGACAGGTGCTATCAGGGCACACATAACTGGGTCTGTTTGCTCCAGTGTACTGGGGTCAAGTCCACCATATTCATTAAGTACCCACCTGCCAGGACCAGTTGTGGGTGTGTGATCCAGCATATCTGAATGTCTTGGGATGTGATATTATTTGGGGGTGGTTTAGAAAGCAGCCTTGAGGATCTCTCACAGGAGCTAGTTTCTCAGTAGCACTGAAGCAGGCGATTCAAGACGAAGGCCATTTTAAATGCATAAATTCGAATGCTCCTGGGTATCAACTGCAAGTGTAATTGGAAGCTTCTGGTATGTATGTGCCTAATCATGGTGAAGCTTTTAGCAGCAGCAAAGGAAAAATTACAATTGAAAAGAAAAGGAACCCTAAGCACATATGTAGTTTTGGTTATCAGAAATCATTACTATTAGCATCTCTTTTGTAGTAATCGATAGATGATGGATGGATAGATAGATAGATAGATAGATAGATAGATAGATAGATAGATAGATAGATAGATAGATAGATAGATAGATAGATAGATAGATAGATAGGTAGGTAGGTAGGTAGGTAGGTAGGTAGGTAGGTAGGTAGATAGATAGATAGATAGATAGATAGATAGATAGATAGATAGATAGATAGATAGATAGATAGATAGATAGAT
>PVHY01008744.1:0-12192 GCA_004024945.1 Uropsilus gracilis | reverse complement strand
CCCAGTTCATTGTCTTGCATATAGCAGCAGTTTCTCCATGGGCACCCAGTCCTCTTCCAAGCGAATCCTTCTTGGAGGATTGAGTCACCTCTTGCTCAGTTACCATGACCGACCTCCCATTTCGTGATGGGTCAAGCCCCAAATCCTCCACTTGACATTACTTGGCCAACACAGTCTGCCCTAACCCACATTTCAAGTCATAGATATAGATTTTTGTAACTCAGAGATAATCAGGTCTAAACTTTTCATTTCTTAGAGGAAGAAAAAAGCTCAGAAAGATTGAACCGCTCAACCAAGGCCGTCAACTGGTGAAAAGTAAAGACTAGGGAGAACAGGTTTCTTTGACCTTCAAACTTTCCCCCTACGGATCCCAACACTATTTTCTTTTCATGCTGGCCCTGCATTCACCTTGGTCTCAGAATTGTCTATATGGAACATCTTCTAATCTTTACCACTTATTTTGTTGACAGAACATTAAAAGTTTGCATCAATTATTGTTGATAACAATTCGGTCTTTTGTATTTAAATAACTAAAAAAAGCATACAGTTTAAAATCATTTTTGTAATGTTTTGACCCCTTTCCAGGTGTTTTAGAACATTCCAATGTTCTACTAAAATCTGCAAGGTATGCTGACATCCTTTTCTGAAGTTCAATTATTTGTGCTCATTATATTTATTGACTGCAACACACATTTAGACCAATTCCCCCACTGCCCTTTTCTTCTCCCCCAATCCTCTCCCCTTATTATTTCCTGTTAAATGCAGTCATTTTAAAATATTTTCATCCAGGATGTTCTAGAAAGGTCTTCTGATGACTCACAAGAAGTCTTGAAGTGTAATGAAATAGAATACGTTAAAAACAAGGATCGAAAAATAAAAGTAAAACTGGACAGAGACCAAGTAATGCAACAGATAGGGTAAGAATGCAAAAATCTAGTGTGCTAGATGGGAAGAAGTGGTAAAGCACAACTCTCATTTGTATCAAGTAATGTGAAGAGAGAAGACATGTCAGTTAATCAATTTCACATTTACAGAAGCAGTTGTGTTTAAATTAACAAAATCTTACCATTGTTCTGAGCAGTTCAGCCAACAAGACCACTGGAATTCTTCCTATAGAAGGCATTCTGTCGTCTCGTGAACGCTGCCTTTGAAAATACACGTATTTTTCTATGCATGGTTGTTATGTAAAGATCATCCACTTTCATAGATGATTACAAAATAAAAACAGAAATAAGTTATTCAAGGACATCTGACTTTATCTCTGAGCTATAGGCAGTAAAAAAGGGTATCGCTACTAAACTCACACAGTGAAAAAAAAACATTTTAACAAATTTAAATTCAATATTTTCCTACAAATATCAAAGAATTAAGGTTAAAGAGCACAAGTCTAATTCAATAGCCAGAAAGAGACATAAAGATGTTAAGAAACAGGGCCAGAAAACCAGGTTGTAGAGGTCCCTGAATGTCGTATACTTCAGTAAAAGTGTTGTGATAAACTATTAAAAGCAAGGTGGGTTTGGTTGAAAATATAGGCATTAGGAGCTAAAGTTAATATTATAATAATATGGTAAATATATATGTAATATAAATAGCATATGTAATAGAAATATATTTAATGTATATTAATGTTATATTTAATATAATATAACAAATGTAATATAACAAACAACAGAAATATATTTAATATAATATTAATGTTATATTTCAAAACAAAATAGATAACAAAAATGACATCATGTAAGCAAATGAAACTGGGAATATACTATTATTGGATTTCTCACTGTACAGCAGGTTTTATAGCATTCTTTGAAATTTGATTTCAATCAGTTAAAAATCTGTATTTTAAGCCCCAGGACAAGCACTAAAGTAGATTTTTTAAGGATTATCAAATAAGTCAATAGAGAAAATAAAGCTGGAATTATAGAAAATTCTCTATTCATAACATAAAAGACAGACTAAAAGGGGATGAGGAAATAAAGAACAAATGGAACAAATAGGAAACAGCTAACAAGGAGGTAGAATTCAATGTAACTCTAACAAGTCACCTTAAATATGAATGGTTTCATACACCAGTTAAAGCAAAGACATTGTAAGATCAGAAGAGGTGAATGGGGGAAATTTGACAACAAGGTCACATGTAGTGGGATAATTTGATACTTGTGAATGACTGGTTTTGATTATTTGTCTTATATTCTAAATTTTAAACTGTATATAAATTTACTCACTTTCAAAGACAATTTCTGGTGACATTACTTTTCAATTTTAAACTTAAAAATTTAACTGAAACCAAAAATCCCCATTTCCTTTGTATAATTGATTATTTTCACAATACTTACTACTAAGATGGTAGATATGAAAAATTCAAAGTCTATCTATTTTTTTCTAAAAAATGATACACTTTGTTTCTATTTTCTTGTATTTGGGGGAAGAACATGACAAATATTGCAACCTACTATGAACTGGTTGATACTGATCATCTTTACTGATAATTATTTGTGTCAGTATCATGTCAGAACATGCTGACATGCTCTGCCGATCATAGAACCATTAAAAAGAGATATAATAGTGAGGACTGTATACCGAGGTGATGAAGCACAGTGGCACTTTGATGGTGGGAACACCGCCTGAGGGGGGGGGGGATTATATTTTGTTAAAAAATAAACAATGGTGCTTAAAAATAACAAACCAAGTAAATAAATGACAGAAGCTAAACTTCAAATTTTAGAGCAGAATGCAAGCACAGTCTTATGACTCCTCAGGTATGTGTTTCAAGAAAGTGTATCCAGTTTATTATTATTATTATTATTATTATTATTATTATTAATTTTGTTTTACATTTACAATGTTACCTACCCCAGGGTTCTCCCACCACCTTATCAGTTTTAAAGAAAGGCTTGTTTTTTTTATGGTGAGATTTTCCTTAAATGAACAGCCTTAAGTTCTTTTAATATTATCATGCACATTTTCTTAGTCTTAGACAAGCCCCAAATATCTAGTCAATTAGAATTATGTTCTTGACTAAGGAAAGACTAGGAGTAGAGGTAAAAGCAAATATTTTGCAACCCTGACTTTTTGAAAACAATGAGTGATCCTGGCAGACAAGCCAAAGATTTGAACAAGGAAGATAAATTCACTCATTGTGATGACTACGTTAAAACTGCACACCGAGACCGCAAAATCACTAGTTAAAGGGAAACTTACACTCCTATATTTATAGCAGCAGTAGTTGCAATATCCAAGATATAGGATCAGCCTAAATGCCTGAGAGCATATGAGTGTGTCAAGAAGATGCAGTATGTTTAAATAATGGAATGTTACTCAGTGATCAAAAAGGTTAAACTCATGCCACCGGTGGTGACATGAACGCAACGGGCAGGGATTATTCTAAGTGAAGTGAAGGAAAGAAATGCTAATAGTTTCACATTATCTGTGGAATTTAGGAAAAAATGGGTCTGACAGATAAATTTTGAGACTGAGTTTTGAAATGGGATAATA
Organism: Uropsilus gracilis; assembly: GCA_004024945.1. Taxonomy (NCBI): domain Eukaryota; kingdom Metazoa; phylum Chordata; class Mammalia; order Eulipotyphla; family Talpidae; genus Uropsilus; species Uropsilus gracilis. The sequence continues at coordinate 8,697 of PVHY01008744.1, read as the reverse complement.
GATCTGAGACTTTCAGAAGGAGGGGAGTGTTGGGAGGGAGCTGTGTGTGCTCTCATTATCGACCTGCCTTGATAAAGCTGCTGAATGTTTGCTTAATCGGAATACCACCTTCAGGTGGAGGAGGTTTCGTCATGACTTGAGATGTTTCAGGTGAAACCCCTTTGTTGTTGATTGTTTGTTGGTCACTATAAAAGTCTGGTGCAAAATAAAGTCAGTGACACAGTCCAGAGAGAGAGGCCGTGATCCACATCTGTTGGGGTCTTCTTGACTCACCTATAATCCTTACCCTCCCCCTTCAGGAACTTTCAATCACGCCATGGCTGGTCTGCAACAGGGGAAGGTGAAAGAGAAGGGGAATGTATGACATTAGCAGTAAGGAGGGCACAGTGGACTGTGTTGGAGGACGGTGGACATTTTGGTGGTGGTAAAACTATAGTGACCACATCTGAGGGAAATAATCCTATCTTGTGAAATTATATGTGTACTATTAAGAGTATTTATTTGGAAGGTCCTCCACACAGCTTTCCATAGTGGAGGCATTAGTTTACATTCCCACCAGCAGTTTAAGAGTCTTTCCGCATCCCAACAGCACTTGTTGATGCCTGTTTTTTGGATGTGGGGCCATTCTTAGTGGTGTAAGGTGGTATCTCATTGTGGTTTTGACTTGCATTTCCCTGGTTGCTAGTGACCTTGAACATTTTATTTTTCATGTGCCTGTTGGCCATTTGTATTTCCTCTTTGGAGAAATGTCTTTTTAGTTCCTCTCCCCATTTTTTGACTGGGCTTCTTGTTTTGTTTTTGTTTAGTTGAGTGAGTTCCATGTGGATTTGTGTTATTAAAACCTTATCATTGTTGTGGAAGGCAAAATACTTTTTCCCATTCGGTTGATCTTCTTTTTCTTTTTTTTTTTTTCCTGTTGTCTCTTTTGCTGTACAAAAGCTTTTTAGTAAAATATAGCCCCGTCTATTTATGTTTCTCTTCATTTTTTAGCCATCTGTACATGGGTCCAGAAAGGAATTTCTGAATTGTAATTCATAGAGGGTTTTGCCTCGGTCTTCCTCTACACAATTTATGGTTTCAGGTCTGAGATCTAAGTCTTTTATCCATTTTGAATTGGTTTTTGGACATGGTGTGAGGATGGTGTCTTGGTTCAATTTTTTTGCACGTCCTGGTCCAGTTTTCCAGCACCATTTATTGAAGAGGCTGTATTTGTTCCAATGTAAATGTTTTGCTCCTTTGTCAAATATTAGTTGACTACATATGTGGTTTTATTTTAGGGCACTCAATTCTGTTCCATTGGTCAGATTATCTGTTGTTGTACCAACACCATGCTGTTTTTATCATTATGACTTTGCAGTATAACTTGAAGTCTGAAATAGGTAAGCTTCCATTCTCTCTTTTTCTGGCCAGGAAGTGTTTTGATATTTGAGGTCTTTTGTTATTCCATATGAATTTTAGTAATTTTTATTCTATCTCTTTAAAGAATGCCATTGGAAATTTTTTAGGGATTGCGTTGAATCTATAGATTGCTTTTGGAAGGATGGCCATTTTTATGATGTTAATTCTTCCAATCCATGAAAAGGGAATGTCTTTTTATTTCCTAATGTCTTATTCTATCTCTTTTATCAATGTTTTATTTATTTGTTTTTTTAATAGTTCTTTCACATGTTTTGTTATGTTTATTCCCAGGTATTTATTATTTTAATGGTGTGATGGTAAATGGAATATTTTTAAAATTTCTTCTTCTGCTTGGTATTTGCATATAGGAAAGCTACTGACTTCTGTGTGTTGATTTTGTAACCAGTTATCTTGCACCAAATGTCCCAAAGTAAATGGATGGAAAAGATGTGGTGTGTGTGTGTGTGTATACACAATGGAATATTATTCATCAATTAAAAATAACAAATGTCATGAATTATGGTAATATAGATGGACCTAGAAGGAATCATATTAGCAGAAACAAGTCAGAAAGAAAGAAAAAGATAGAAATCAAATGGTTTTCACTAATATATGAATACCCAAACTAAAGTACACAATGGGGAGGTAGCAAACTAGAACAGTCATGGAGGAGAGGTGGTAAGTGACCCCCAGGGATTACAATGATGTATATATATATATATATATATATATATATATATATATATATATATATATATATATAATTTTAAAAAGATTATTTGGAGCAAAGTCCATGTAAAATTTTCTCAATTATCAATTGTACTTTCATGGAAAATGTGAAACACACATTGAACAACACAGTCTGATTTTGTTATTATGCTGAGCAGATTTCTCTTAGATGCAAATACTCTGCTATGTATAAATTCTAATAGAGAAAACAAAAAGAAATCCAACTGACTGGAAAAAAAACAAACTGCCCTCCATACAAGTGATAAGGGTCTGATAAGAAAGATACACAAATAACTCACACAACTTAACAAAAACAAAGTGAAAAAACCTGTTAAAAAATAAGAATTAAAAGGACACTTTTTTAAAGAGGAAATACAAATGGCCAACAGGCACATGAAAAGATGTTCAAGGTCACTAACAATCAGGGAAATGCAAATCGAAACCAAAATGAGATACCACCTCACACCAGTAAGAATGGCCCACATCAAAATAACGGGCAACAGCAAGTACTGGCATCGATGTGGAGAGAAAGGAACCTGCTTACACTGTTGGTGGGAATGTAAATTGGTCCAACCTCTACGGAAAGCAGTGTGAAGGACCCTCAAATTAATGAAAATGGAACTGCCATTTGACCCAACAATCGCTGCCTTGGGAATCTATCCAGATTTCAATGCTTGTTCAAAGGGACACCTGTGCTCGAATGTTTACTGCAGTGCTATTTATAATTGCAAGGGCATGAAAGCAACCGAAATGTCCAAAAACAGATTACTGGATGAAAAAGATGTGGTATAGACACACAATGGAATATTACTCATCAATTAAAAATGACAAATTTGATGGATTTACGGTAACATGGATGTACCTAGAAGAAATCATATTAGCAGAAACGTCAAAAAGAAAAAGACAGAAACCTAATTGTTTCACTATTATATGGGACATGAGAAATATAAACAAAAAGGCCTGAAGAAAAGTCAAAACATGCTAACAACCAAATTGAAGTACACAGCTTGGTGGCTGGGTGCCGAGACACAGTGGGAACGGTCACGAAGGGTGGGGGGTGAGTCGCAGAGATCACAAAAATGTGGAATTTATATATAAATTAATTATTTAGTTAAATAAATAAATCAGAAAGAAATTGTATGTAGAGTCTCCTTACACATGGCCTGTGCATTGTGGTAAAAGAAAAGATTTCTAATAAACCTAGGATGTAACTATCATACAATTAGCCAACAATACGTGCCAAATGTACTTTCTTTATTGGACAAAAGGGGAAAATATTACATTCGTTCAAGATGATTTTACACTGGAGGGTTTTTATTCTTCCTAGTCCATGAAAAAAAATGCAGATATCATCCAAAGGAAACTAAATCTTTGGGTAAGTTATTAAGTATCATTGTCATGATATACTTTTCTCTGTCCTATAATTATCTTTCTTTCTCTACCTTGGGCAATCAACTCAGAATTGAAAGCACCAATTCCATTGTCACCCCAGATCATTGTAAAGGGCTGATCCTATTGTGAATCAGAATTCTAGCAGCCTGTAAATGACAGAGAGTTAAATTATTACAGTTCCAATTACTGAGGAAATAACCATAGACTGATAAGTACAGTGAAGTGGGATGTTGAGGACAAATTGGAATACTACCATTAACGTGCACGGGACCCAGGAGAAGCCACCATCTGAACAGAACAGAGAAGAGAATTTACCTTTTACTTTTATTTGTCATTTGGCTTACATTGTTCTTTTAATACGGAGAAGGAAGAAATGACACTGATTTTTTAATCAATGACACAATTTTACGAAGTCAGACAAACAAGGACTTAGTAAGCATTTAGCATGTGTTGCAAACGCTGCTGAGAAAATGGGATGAGCCAAAAAGATCCTGTTCACTCAACATTCAAAGGCTAGAAGGAGAAACATTAAATGATTATAAAACAGCAGGAGCTGTGTTCTAATGAAGACTGGAATAAGACAGTAGAGAAATAAGAAAGCCTGCTTGGAGACCTTACACTGTCAGAGGAGAGATCATTTTTCAGAGAAGCTGGAGGAGTTGGTTAGGCAAAAGAGTTGGCAGAGGACGTCTTCCTCCAGACAGGTGGCATCTTCGCAGAGGTCCAGAGAAGGATGCAGAACATGTACAGAGGTCACACATTGTCCAGGACAAAACAGACTGAACCTTGAGAAGGGGTACCAGCAAGGGAGATGTAGGTGTGGCCATCACATGAAGACCTAAGTCGTGAAAACCAGTCATGTGTTACCCTCTGAAAAAATAAGATATGGATGGGTGTCATGACAGGAAAGTGCATCCCAGGTGACGAGGGACATGCAACTGGACACAGAGCTTCCATGACCAGATACCAGATGAGTGGGACCTACACATCAGTCTTCACTCAATCCGCCATTTTGGCCTCCTACCTGGGGTTATTGAGCTTGGAACTGAGTTTTTTGGAGCCTTTGGACTAAGGGAATGCCCCTTGAGACGGGTTTAGATTTCAGGAGGTTTGAGTCTCCTAATATCCCTGTGAAGAAGTCATCCTTTAGCTTTGCCATTTGGAACTACTGAATATTAATGTGAAGCGATGATGACAGTGCAGGAACACACAGCTCACTCAGCAGACATTAGGTGCTTTTGCTTCTTCATGTCAAGAAGAGATGACATGCCTAGTCAAGTCACTTTATATGTGTTTTTCCTATTTAAATTTCATAATAAAATGTTGCAATGTCAAACATGACCTTGACCATGTTGTACAGCGGTTGTGGATGGAAGCTGAAGAGTCATCTCCGTAGACACAGAGCAGCATCTCATCTAGCTCTGCAATCAGTCAGCTGACATAAGCAATAGACTCGACTTTAAAACATTCCCCAGAACTACAAAGGGAAAGGAAGAGGAGGAAGAGATGCTGTGAAGAATCAGCATGACAATGACACTTTTCTTACAGGGACAATAAAAATTGTGCTTGTAAAATTTATATCTCATACCAGCACATGTCTTCCAAGAATTCTTCATCAACCCAGAGTCCCACCGAGGAGAGAGGACCACCAGCCAGAAGTTTGGAGAAGCCACACTGGCTATGATGCAATGCTTCTCAGCATCGCAGTATCAATATGCCTCCACATACTCAGTAGACAGAACATTGAATAGTCTGTATGTTTTTATTCTTATCATTAAAATGATTGAAATTGATTATAAAAATCAGAAGATACAGAAGCAAAACATATTATTTGTAATTTAAGATTGAAAGGAGGAATTATGAAGACCACATAGAAGGAGGGAACAAAGAAATGTTGATATGAGGAACGGCATCAGTCAAACCATTGTGGTGGTATTATGTGCCATGAGAAGACAGGACAAGCGGCTCCAGTCTTAAGATCCTGTCTCTCTTCAATGGGCTCTTTTTGAGATTCACCCATTCTGCTGCTGCTGCGAAGCAGCTGTGCAACCTGGATCTATGTTTGTCTTTGTGTTTCATGCATCGTACCCTGGTGCCTCTTTATTTTGAGCAAACCAAGGTATCTATTCTAGTTACAGCCTCCTTAGAGCTCGGATCCAGGTTCAACCATACAATGTTACACTCACTTTGTGGTTGACAATGCCTGTCTTTTCTTTTTTAAGTAACAACTCCCTGTTAGATTTATATCAAAAGTATTCATTCAGGAAAGAAATATATCAACCTGCTTCCAGTCTATTCAGAAGAAATCCTTAGGTCTCCACATCAAGTTTGACATGTTACTATTGAAATCATGGGCAGCTCATGCTTTTCCTACACTCAACACTTCTCCTAATCATTTTCCTTTGTTGGGTGGTTAAGAAGCTCAGGAAAATACTAAATACCCATGAGAGATGTATTCCTTCACATGAGGAGATCAGGTTCAAAAACAGTGTTTAGAGGAAGAACGCATGAGAGAATTTTTTTTCAATTCCATGCAAAGGCTCTTTCTGTAACTTCCAGTTGAAGTCATGCAATGATATTGAATTAAGAATCAAGTCACTGATGAAAGATGGGACCACGTCTTTCAGACGTGACATAAAGTGATGCAGAAACATGGTAGATGATAAAGATGTAAATGGTTTTATCAAAAAATTGTCAGTCTATGACAACTCATTATTTCAGTTGTGCATCAACTGCACAGATCACATGATGACTACAGCCAGAAATGGTGCAGGATGCATCGACAATAAGGCCTGAGGCCCTTAAGCCTGAGCATCTGAGATGGGAACAAATTAGGGGAACTGGGACCCCACACAGTTTGAAACAGGGCAAGGTATAGAGGCCTGGACAGTGTTTTTTATTTATTTATTAAATATTTAATTTATATATAAATTTCACACTTTTGTAATCCCCAGGGTTCACCCACCACCCTCCCTCCCTGACCGTTTCCACCCTTTCCCCCCGAGTTGTGTACTTCAGCTAGGTTATTAGCCTATTTTGTCTTTTCCTCATTGGCTTTTTGTTTATTTTTCCTATACCCCATATGTCAGTGAAACCATTTGGTTTCTGTCTTTTTCTTTCTGCTTTGTTTATGCTAATATGACTTCTTCTAAGTATATGCATGTTATCATAAAATCACCAAATTTGTCACTTTTAATTGATGAGTAATATTGCATTATGTATCTATACCACATCTTTTTCATCCAGTCTTCTGTCTTGGGACATTTGGGTTGTTTCCATGTCCTTGGAATTATAAATAGTGCTGTGGTAAACATCCAGGCACAGGTGTCCCTTTGTATAAGTATTGAGATCGTTTTTGGGTAGATTCCCAGAAGAGTGATTACTGGTTCAAATGGCAGTTCCATTCTCAGTGGTTTGAGGGTCCTCCACACAGCTTCCAATAGTGGCTGGACATGTTTGCATTCCCACCAGCAGTGTAAGAGTGTTCCTTTCTCTCTGCATCCATGCCAGCACTTGTTGTTGCCTCTTTTTTTGGTGTGGGTCATTCTTTCTGGTGTAAGGTGGTATCTCGTTGTGGTTTTGATTTGCATTTCCCTGATTGCTGGTGATGTTGAGCATTTTTTCATGTGTCTATTGGCCATTTGTATTTCTTCTTTAGAGAACTGTCTTTTTAGTCCTTCTCTCCATATTTTAACTTAGAGAAGGGACACTTGCTAAGACAAGGAAGTTCTTCACTGACCTTGGAAATTGCTGTGTTTCATGCACACAAACCATCTCTTCTGAAGAATGAAAAGGAAGAATTCGTGTTGAGAAGGGAAAGCCCAGCTCAACTAGGAAAATGACATGGCCACCTCCTCGAAGGAGTAAGCTCCTCTTGGCCGTGGGGATAATGTGCTAAGCATCTCAGTAACCCCAACTGTTGATGAATTAGTAAATATATTCATTCTATCAAGATTAGCCAAGATTCCCAAGGAAACAGATTTATTTTAGATGAGAAGATTTGTCTTAGGAAATGATTATAACAATTATTATCTTACAACCAAGTTTGTAGACACATACAGCAAATGACCCAGTGGTATAAGAGAGTTGAAGACAAACTGTGAAGTCTAAAGGAGGTGAAACCGATATACAGAATGTGCTTCAGACACATTACTGTCATGTTTGTGACTCACATCAAACTGAAGATGACCCTTTCAACATCTAGCCTTGGCACCGGTATTAGAAACTAAACAGTCTGATAGGAGTTTTCTTTCACTTTTTGTTTAATGTGACAGTACTTCAGGTGTGCTCATATTACAAATTCTATAATTTCATAAATGTTCCAGGTAAAATATAAATAGCTGGTGTTGCTGACATGGTTGCTGTGCTATTTTGCCTGATAAGCCTTTTATAATATGTAAAACAGCAGCCCGTGTGGTGAATTCAATACTTTTATTATTTATTTCCACTAATATTTCTGACACCTGAAATATTAACTAATAGGGTAGCAATTTAGACAGGATTGGAGTAAAGGAAACTGTCATTCCCCTAAGTGGATTTTCCCTGAGATAAATGACATGAAACTTAGATAGGATGAATTTCTCAACTGTCACCAGGAGGGCAGCTCTCATAGGACAGATGTAATGTGAGCGATTAATCTGACTGTATGGAATTTCTCTCCAATTACCAATCAGTATTAATCTCAGCAAGTTCCAAGGGCGTCTTCACCTTCGCAGAGCACTGGGCCGAAGTCCATCCCTAATACGTTTCCAGCAGTACCTACAGTGTTATCAGTGAACATCAATATTTGAAGAATGTCTTTTGACATTGCTGACCTGGCTCCTTCCATGAAGCATGTGATAGTAATAGAAGTTCTGAAAATAATCACAATCAAATTTAGTTAAACTTTGAACTTTCCTTTTAAGAAGCTGTAACTTATATTTCCTGAATAAATTCCATTTTCTCACCAAACTTTATGGAGATCTAGATATTCACTGCAGTTTCCCTTTTCATCTTTGCCTTACAGTAAGCCCCCCGAGACTCACTCTAAGAGTAGACAAGCTGAGTGTGCTGACTTTGGGGTGCTGTAGACTGCTACTTTGCTTTCCATCCTTGCTACTTCCTATGCCCCAAAACAGATGACTGGATGAAAAAAATGTGGTACATATACACAATGGAATATTACTCAGCAATTAAAAA
>PVHY01008743.1:0-59993 GCA_004024945.1 Uropsilus gracilis | reverse complement strand
GAGGGAGGGAGGGAGGGAGGGAGGGAGGGCAGCCTGCATCATTTCCATTAAGCCCTATTATGATAGTGGTTTTCAAATATGATAGTGGTTTTCAAACAAAATACACTGAACCTCACCTGGGAAGATTAAAGAATTATCAGTGTCTGGACCCTGCCTAGAGAGGATAAGACTTTATTGATCTGGTGTGGAGCCTGGGCAGAGCACTTTCAGAGTTCATGAGATGATTATGATGTACCACCCATGTTGAAAACCATGTTGAAAACCACTGCTCTTATGTTACTGAACTTCTTGTTATTCTCTTTGGACACTGCACTGTTTCCCAGCTCTGTGTCTTTATTCCTTTATTCCTATAATTACTTTTATTGAGATCACACATACATACACATGCACATTTGCACACACACAACACATGTCTTGAATTGTGTTTTATTGGTCCTTTAAGTCCCAGTTCTCATTCACAGTAGGGATTAAGAATTTTATCACAAAATACATTAGTTTGCGGTGTTGCTTCTACTTAATTTTGATCCTTTCATCATAATCTTCCTCAGCAAGGTCTACTAGTTCATTTTTTCATTTTTCTTCGAGAACTGTGTCAAATTTACTGGGGCAAGACAGAAAAACAATTAATGGTATTCTGAAGTTATATACTGAAAATGATCTTTCTCTCTCTCCACTAATGTTCATTCTTTTATTCTCCAGTTTTCTCTCTCCATGCTGTGTTTCATAGGAGAACAGGAATGTAACCCTTGACCTGTAGTTAACCTGCTCATTAGAAACTTCATCAATCCTTCATGAAAATATCATTTGTCCTACGAGACATTGTAGACATATCTGGCTGCATCATGATTCAAAATGTATGCTAGCTTAGGCCTTAACTCTGGAATATACCCCTACCCAACACTCAGACTTTCATTCTCAGTAATAGATCATCACAGAATATTTTCCCTTTTTTATTAATGACATAATATTATTTTACATCCTTGTTTTGTTTTGTGTTTTCACAACATAGGTTTTCTCCCCTGTGCTGTGGTCTTCCCCATAGTCCTCCATATAGTCTGCAAATGTCCTCCACTACAGTCCATTGTGCTCTATTCCACCCCGATTTCCTCCTTTCCTGCATGTCCTTTCAGACCTATGATCAGCTTTCAAGTGTTGGTTATAGAGTTTATCTTTGTCTTATACTTTGCATGGTTTCTGTCTATATTGCACTGTTTTTCTAGTAAACATAAATTTGTTTCTAGGAAATATGAAACCATATACTTTAATTCTTCAAACAAATTAACTTATCAGTGTCTTTAATTGCTGAAAATTAATACCAGTGTAGAGATAAATTATAATATTTTATACTAGTTTCTTGGTTTAAAACTGTTTGTTTTGTTTTATATGTCAGTTTTTTGTGAATATCATTTTGAATAAATGTTTTGAACATCACAATTTTTCACAACTTTAACCTACTGATATTTGCAGCCAGTAGCTTGATATTTATAAAATTGACAGATACTATATATATATAGTATATAGATATATATACTATATATATGGTGTATCTTAGTATGTGTATACATATATAAAAAACACATTATCTTAATACTACATATAATAAACTATATATTATATAATTAATGTGTAATTACACATTAATTATATACAATATACATAATATATGTATATAATATATTATATATAACTTATATAAAACACCTGCGATGTCTTGATTAGAGAATAGATTATTCTCATTGAGTATCTTAACTCCAGTTTTCCACAGGGAATTAGAATAATTACTGGTTTTTCACCTGTGTATGCAGTAGCATTTTCACAGAGAAGAATCCTGAAATTATGACTCTAGTTTACATAGGACAATGGGCACATTTGTCCTTTCTCTTCCTCTCTACAGAAAGGTCTTCACTCTAGAATGTAACCAATTTTTTTCTGGAAAGTGGAGGGGAAATGTTCTACCCTGGAATGTAAGCAAATGGCTCTGCAAAGCTCAGTCTCTAAATCTCCCTGGAGCAAGTACAAGCTCTATCTTATAGCATGCTTGCTATTCAATAATAAAGTCTAAAATGTGTAAAAATATTAAAATACTCAGATATTTTTCTCTCAAGTAAAATGCTTATGCCTATTTTCTGTAGATAACTGAGAAGAGAACATTCTCACTGTATTGATGAAGCTGGTATTTCAGGAATTTCTACAAATCTAGAAGCTAAGCTAAGAGAGGTCATATCTCCACTCAATAATAACAAGTATCCACATAGTCATCAATAGCATCATTTGCAGCTAGAGCAGGTTCTCCACATTTGAGATCTTGGACCAACAAATGAGAATAACCTACTATTTGTCTGCAAAATTGTTAATTATTCTGAGTTCAGAGGGAAACAAAAGTGAAATGATTTTCACTAAAGCTGCTTTCACAATTCCAGAAAGACTCTCTATTTCCTATCTCTTTGTGAAATCTCAATTTCCATAGTCATTTTCATTTGTCATAAAGTCCAACCCAATGTAATTATTTCACAGTTTAACCTCATCTTCTCTCTTTTCCCAGCTCAAGTTTAGTTTTGTCCTGAAAAATTCCAAATGAGCAAAACACTGAGGTGTTCCTGAAACACTGCCTTTATCTCCATTCTGGGTCCCTTTCTTTTCTGTCATAGGAACAGGGGGGATTAATGAAGGATCCTAAACAAATGTTTCTTATCTGTTGAGACAGTATCCTTCCCTGTTAGATAATTTCAATTTTAATGGATCTCTAGTGGGCACAAAGATTGATTCCTTAAACTAACACTCAATCCAGCAATCCCACTTCTTGGAATCTACCCAAAAGTCACCAAAACACTAATTCAAAAAGACACCTGTACATGGATGTTTATTGCAGCACTATTTACAATCACCAAGACTTGGAAACAGCCCAAATGCCCCCAAACTAATGAATTGCTGAAAAAGATATGGTATATTTACACAATGGAATACTATTTTGCAATTAAAGCTGGCAAATATGAAGGGTTTGTGATGACATAGATGGACCTAGAAGGAATCATATTAGCAGAAATAAATCAGAAAGAGAATGGCAGAAACTATATGGTCTTACTAATAAATGGGATATAGGAATAATAAACATACAGACAAGAAAAAGTCAGAATAAGCCTAACAACAGAACAGGGATAAGCAACTGGGGAGAAGGTGGGGAGGGAGAAATTAGGGAAGGGAGGAACACAAGAAGATAAGATGAGGGTTTGTGGGTGATGTAATATGATTTTATATATATGTGTATATATAGATACACACAGACACATAAACATAAATGTAAACTGCAAAAATATAAAAAGAAATAAAAAGAAAATAATTGATTCCTTAAGAGACCCTTGTGGGGATTTGTTTCTGCATAGAAACATTTTCAGCCTCTATCAATTCCTTCCCATAATGATCCACATAACAGTCTCTTACTTCTGGCTTGTCCTAGCCTAGAGGACCTTTGTCATGTCATAAGGGATGGGGTGCAGTTTTGCTCCATTCCCATCTCTTTGCTAAGTTCTTACTTCATATCTCTCCAGTTCTCTCTCTGTGTGTGTGTGTGTGTGTGTGTGTGTGTGTTGTTCAATCTAACTTAGAAAGCATTCATCTTCCTGACTGAGCATCCTAGATAATAAGATGCCAGAACCACACATGGTTGATCTTTTCAGGCTCTAGAAGTGATTTTTGGGATTCTTTGATTTGGGATCCACAAGGAAATATTCTACTTCCTCCACGTAGGGAACGGGTAAGTTCTAGCTCTCTCTTAAAATAATTATTCTCAAATTTCTCTCATCTAAGCTGGTAAGCAGGCTACATGATGTTTGGAGAAAAAGAATCAGTTTGGTCACATTTGAATATGACTTAAAGAGCTCTGTCCCCAGTAGGACTCATTAAATAACTATTAGGGCACTAGAAAAACTAATACGTTGTATTCCCCTTGTTTACCTAATTGTTGAAGATATTGGAATTTCTAATCTTTTATTTTGCTTCTGATATATATACATATATGTGAATGTTTTTTTTTTACTTAAGTCACTGAGTAACCTGCTTCTGCTTTTTAAACTTCTCAAAATATTTTTTTCTTCCTAAATTGAGTCATTAACTTTATACTATCTAATGCTAAAGATGACTCTCCCTAATGAATGTTTTAGATGGAAAGGACAATCATGAATTCAGTCCAATTGTCTACATTACTGATAAAAGATACTGGATTCAAAAAGATGAAGTGATTAGTCTAAGTGTAATTTGTGGCAAAGATGGATCCATAATTCTGGCCCTCTGACTTTGAAGAGAAAAATTCCCAATTCATCAGGATGCTTCTCATGCTCAAATCTACATGACCCAATGACAGAATTCATATGAAATGAAAACATCCAAGTAAATATATCTACTGAAATATATGTATTACTGAGCATTGTGTTATTAAAGGGGCATGAAATGATGACATACCAAAAATGATTGAATAGTCAATTTATAGTGTAACCTGTATAGGAATGAGCCATATGTTCTGTGAAGTCGAGAATGCTAAATATTTGTGTTGAGTCATGCTTAAATATTGGCACAGTATATTTGGGATGTTCTTAGGAAAGACATCATCACACAAAAGCATGCATTCAGAAAAGATCACAAGTTTGGCTGAAGACCATAGAAACCAAGTTTCCGGGCAAAGTGTGTCATTTTGCAACTGTTTCCTGCATCTGTAACAATCTCACAATGGTTAACCAGATTGAGCTGGAGGTGTCAGGATGTACCCTGGGAGTATGCCTCTTGATGACTCCTCTGGGGTGCTGAGGAATTTTAGTAAAGCATTTACTAAAGTATCTATAATAAACTATTGTAAATGGCACTAAGATCAGTGAATCAGTGAAGAACTATAATCCCAAACCAGCTTTCAACAGGTTTCAACACACTGCCAAAACATTTATGAGAAAAATACTCTTTTGTAAGAATATTGAGATGTACATATCTTCCAGAAATGTCTTTGGAAATATTTATGGGGAGTAATCCTAACACCAGGGATAAATACAGCTCAAGAAAGATAATTTAGATAAAGACAGACACCAAATGGTTACAACTCGGGGTGGGGGGGCGGGACAGAGGGGGAATGGTCAGGGAGGGTGGGGGGGGGTGAATCCCGGTAAAATAAATAAATAAATAAATAAATAAATAAATAAATAAATAAATAAATAAATAAATATAATTTAATTTTATAAAGTAGTCAATTCAAAGTCTAAAGGCAAGGAGACACAGAAGGAAGCAAGGTAACTGTATATATGGACTAGGAGACTTATAGAGTATATATATATTATTTATATATATTTATTATTCCTATATTTATTATTCCTATATATATAGAGTATATATATATATATATATATATATAGTAGTTAAGTTTCTCAGCCTATCTTCCTTATTTGGGTTTATTCATACAATTCACATTTATTGAGTTCCTAATTCCTGCCAATAGAGGGACTATAAGAATATTATACAAGATCTGTTCTCTACCACTTAGGAATTTACTGCCCCTTTGGGATGTGAATGAGTAAGTATATCAATAACTGCAATGCACAACATAAATGATAATGCCCCTGAATCTTGCTGTGCTCTCTCTCTCTCTCTCTCTCTCTCTTGTTCTCATCTCTCTCCTACTAGTGGTGATTGTGTTTTATTGATCTTTGAGGTCCTAGTACTGCTGATAAAAAAAAAAAAGGAATTATTTTGTGAATGAAGTTTTAAAACTTATGAAAAACTTTTAAGACTCTGAAGCCCCTTGGCTAAGAGTCATCATTAAGTGTGAGAGAGACAGACCTATATGATTACTCCCTGTTCTCAGTTAGTGAAACTGAGGTTAAGAGAGCTTAAATTAATTTCCAGTATGAATGGCAGAAATGGGGTTAAGACCTGTGTTGCTGTTCTCTATTCTGCCTATGTCCAGGTGCTGCTTCCTTAGTAAGTGATCATGTGATGGATGTTGCTAAAGACAGAGATCGTGTGAGTAATCAAAAAGACTTCATAGAAAAGATAGATTGAGCTTGAAGTTTCAGTTCATGATTTCTCTTATTTTTGCTACTTTATTGCTATTTCTTTCTGCATTGTATTACAAATATTACTTTAAGTTTAAAGTTCATTTCAACCTAATTATTTTTGTAGATGGAGAATATTATTCTGAATTCCTGTTGGCAATAAGTATTTGGTTTTCTAATTCTGGGTAATTGCCCATTTTGAGATTTTAAGACAAAATTTTACAATTGTAGAGCTAGAAGTGACTGTAGAAAAATGTAGTAAAATCATATTTAACATTTTTACCACCCAGTGGCCTTTTTATGAGACCTGATCCATGTTTTTAAATACTTTTTTTCCTATTTCATTTAGCCCAGAGACAAAAAAGGCATGGCAAAAATCCTCAAGGAACTCACAAACGAATGAAAAACTATAAATCTGTAAATGAATCTACAATAGACATATTATTCTCTGTCTTATGTCATTTTAATCTTCTGCATCCAGCCAAATAGTGCTGGATTTGTTCATTGTTCATCCAAATGCCCATATCTCAAGCTTAGATTTTACCCTAAATCCCCTTTCTCTCAAGGCCCACACCCAATCTTTTAGAAGCCTATCAATATGATTCTACACTTAATTCAGGTCTCTATTCAGGTCTCTATCATCCCCATAGAAAGACCTTCCTTAACCTTTGATTCACTGTAGTCATTCGCCCCAACCTGTCATTGTATAGACTTATAAAAGGCTTTATTCTATTCACAGCATTGTCTCTACATGAAATAACACAATTTCAACATGTTTGTTATTTACATATTACTAGAATTAAAAAGTCTAATATACTAAGTTGCTATCACTGGTATAAAATTCATACCAGTATAAAAAACCATGAAAATAAAGGCCTTGTATTATTCTCTGCTACCTATTACCTATTACTTATTATTATTTATTTCATCAATAAATACATATATCAACAGACAAATGGATCCTTAAGTGGATCGATACAAGAAGAATATGGTACTCTAGCAGGGGTAATGATAAGAAGTGATTACACCTGAAAGAAATTTAAATGGTAATGGGATGAACTTTAACAAAATGAGAAGTTAATATGACAGATATGGAGGAAAGGGCAGTGCTAGCTAAGCAAAACGACAACAGGTGAGAGTGTGTGGATATTTCAGTGAGTGGTTAGTGTCAGATGTAGCAAGAAACCATTTGATACATCATACCAAGAGATCTGTATGCTTGTTAAAGAGTTTGAACTTGCTTTCTGGTTAATAAAGAAAAGCTATGAAAACAGAAATACCAAAATAGTTTTCAGGCTTCAGGTGAGTGTTATTTAAGTGTACTTTGCAAGGAAAAGGAAAGAGTCAAGAAGGCAATTGGGGGTATTTTTACTAAACTATCAACTGTGAGTTAAGTGTCTAGAAAGGGTGCCATGGATATATAGAAGGACAGACTTAGTTGTGCAATAATTCTGCAAATAAAATGAAATGACACAATTGGATGACTGCATTTGGAGGGAAAAAGATGAGGAAAACTAAAGGTGATTCTTTTGTGCCTTACTTAGAAAATTTGAAGAGGATGATAAGTTAATGAAAATTGGGGGTCTTGAAGTAAGAGGGATAATAAGGAGAGATATGAGTTCATTTTGTAGTAACATGAGGTATGGCAATGGATATTCACCATGTAATTCAATATTCTATTTTTGTGTTGAGAGTGAAAAATTGACCTTGAAAACAAAGGGTTTGTGGCTATGGAAACATACAGGTATGAATTTTATGAATGTCATTGTGTTAATATAATTATTTTTGTACTTATAGCCTATAAAACAAAACATCTACTCAGAGCTACTGACTAGAAACTAATACTAGCACAACTATTGATATTTTAATAAAGAGACAAACTTGAAATTTTTTAGACATTGACATTAGAAAACAAAAAGGTGATACAATTGAAAATTTTCTCAATATTAGCAAAAATCCTCAATTTGGAGAACCTTTACTTTAATCATGAAGATAGTAAAAACTGAAGGCAGAACAAAATTAATGACTTTAGAATGAAAAACAGCAACCTAATATAAACTAAAATGTATGCTTTTCTGGTTAAATCAGTCAACATCAAAATATTTCCAGCTTGCCCATAAAACTTTACCAATGAATCAGGAGAACAATGCATCCTTGTTTCTGTCCTGTGTCTCAATAATTTATCACACAATATTTGTTGCAAGAGGAAGAAAAGGTGGAAAATAAGGGAGCATGTCCAGAAGGAAAGAAACAATAGTGCAAAGAAACTGATGGTGTAAGGGTGGAAATGCTGACACCAAACTAAAATCAAAACGCTTACTAATACACCAGCAGTCTTCAGGGTGGTGAATGGTAATCAAGGACATTCACCTGAGGAGTGTCCTTTATCTCTGCAGCAACCTAATATAAACTAAAATGTATGCTTTTTATCTTTACCTCTGCTTTCTTTAGTGAGCAGATTCAACTCTCAAAGAGAAGCTATGCAAGAGGGAAAAGTAAAGTATGCTCTTAAGAGTCTTTCATTTACAAAAAGATTCTGTCATAGCACTCATTTATAAAGTGAAAAGAGCATTAACTATAATTTCTAAGGTTCTCTAAAATTTGACTGTGTAATGAAAGCTTGAAGAATCAATCACATTCTATATGTAGCTCATAAGGGAAAAAATAGAAATATCTAGAAAATGTATTTATGCTATGATTTTTTTTTGTTAAAACAGAACTTGAAAACACCTAAGACGCCATTAAATAAAGTTTATAATCTATAATATATCTGTTTTTCACAATGGTGTATAGCTATTAAAAGTTAATCACTATCCTCTATGTTGATAATGCTTGATGGGGCTACCCCAATGTTAACTCAGGTAAAAATTAACCAATAAAATAACTGTGCAAGCATCAGAGTGTAATAACATAAACTCAGATGATGTAACCTAGTATACACCTAGACTGTATGGTAGACCCTATTGTAACCATCATCATATATGAGATCATCACTGACAAACATTATCAAGCACCACATGGTTGCATGTTTCTGGTGTAGAGCACTATAATTCAACATGTATGCACATTATGTCATGATCTTCACCAAAAGACTAGTTTCCATACAATGACCTCTCATCCATTTTACCAGCTTCCCATATTTTCCCCCACTGGTAATCACTAGCCTTTATGTATCTAAAAGTTTTGTTAAGCTTTGCTTAACTCTTTCACAAATGAGTGAAACAATATAGTATTTTCCTTTCTCCATCTATTTCATTTAGCACAATCCCCTCAAGTTCCATCCATGTTGTTTAAAATGGTCAGATTTCATCTTTTATTACAGCTGAGTACTATTCCATTAATGTGTGCGTGACTTTTTTTCTTTTATCCATTTCATCTATCCATGGGTACTTGGTTGTATTCATATCATGGCTATTGTAAGTAACTCTACAGAACATAAGGGTGCATGTATTTTTTTTCAAATCAGTGTTTTTGTATTCTTCAGATAAGCACCCAAAAGTAGAATAACTGGATCATCTCGTATTTCCACTTTTAACTTTCTAACAAATCACCGTATTATTTTCTGTTGTGGTTGCACCAATTTACATTCCCACCAACAATATGTGAGGTTTTCCTTTCTCTATATCATAGCCAGACCTTGTTGCATTTTGTCTTTTTGATTATATATAATCATTCTAACAGCTGAGCGGTGATACCTTATTGTAGTTTTGATTTACATTTCTTTAATATTAAGTGATTATGAACATCTTTTCATAATTATATGTTGGATATTTGTATATCTTTTTTGATGAACTATTTTCTAAATCGGGTTCCTATTTTTAGTTGTTGAGTTGTATGAATTCTTTATATATTTTGGAAATTAAACCTTGTTGAATGTATGATTTGCAAATATCTTCTATTCAATCAGTTGCTTTAGTTGATGATGATTTCCGTTTCTGTGTATAAGTTTTTCAGTTTCATGGAGGTCCATTTTTTTCTTTGTTTCCCTTACTGTTGAGGTCAAGTTCAAAAAGACATCTTTTCTAATTTCTGATTTTCTATCAATGTGGTATTTTATAAATTTAGTAGTAAAACAGAATTTTTGATTACCTGTATATATTTAGCAATTTTTGTTAATGCTAAATGTTTAAGGTACTTTATATAGCAATCAGCACTGGGTAGCAGAAAACAAGCAGTCCTTGGTCCTGCTGCCCATGATCTTCACAAAGTCTAATAAGTTAACCTGTTATCACCTCATGGGACAGTGAATGAATAACCCAGAGAACCCAGAGATCACTCCAATTCTCTTCTCTCATCCTGTTGACATTTTACACAGTTCTTACTGCTGGAATCTGAAAAGGCTTACATTTCACATGGTCATCATGACCACACAGAGTTCTGAGATTATTATTCCCTTTGTTAGGGACCACATTCTGATTTTCATCCAGTAACACAATCTGAACTCTTTACTGTCATAACTTGCCTCTATGTAAGCAAATATACAAAATAAAACATGCTCCTTCCTACAAACTTAATTTCAATTTTGAGAAACCACTTCTGGCCTCATGAGAGAAAAATCAAAAAACAGCAGAAGCTAAGCTTTGGACCATTCATCCCTTTGAAGAATTTTCAAACCATTGATTTGCAGACCTTGGAAATACTAATGAATTTTGATAGAAGGAAAAATACCATCAATCACTAATTTGCTCAATTTTGTTAGCCAACTTCTTTCACCCTCTAGAGAGCAGAAGTTACTCCAAGAGGAATAGGGAAATGTGAATCTATAACCTCCAGTCTCAAAAACCACATTCTCTGGCAGCCATAATGGGTTTGTTTTAAACCCTACGCACCAGCAATCTCTATCTTGGAAAATCCTGCCTGGGCCTCAATCAAGCAGCAGGAGATGGTCTCTGTTTGGTTAAGCAGAGCCTTGAAAGAGAAATCAAGTACCCTAACTGCATCTTGCTTCTGCCCACATTTAGGACCTTCTTAGACTTAGGGAAGGCTGAAATCATTTGCCAAGAAAAGCCTTCAGGGTTCAATTAAGAGCAATGAGATGTTGGAAAATACTTAACAAAACCAATCTCCCAAACCAACATAGAATGTGAAAATTCTGGACACTGTGGGCAATGTATCCTGCCAGATCCTTCTGATTATATTTGCTGTATAACTGGGACTTCTTCAACAGAAAAGCTTGGCCTTTTTTTCAAAAAAGAAGTAAGGTATCAAGTCTCTTAAGGTCTACTCTGAGTATTGCAGCTTGTAGGAGTAAAGGAATTATTTTTTAAAAATAAATATAAAGCTACTGAATAAATACACTCAAACACAGGGCCTAAAGACACAATAGCAAAGATCATTACTTCTAGGATTTCATCTTTTTTTCTCAGAACAGACTTGAATTAACTGAAAAGTCTAACCTCTTCACTTTCTTATGAAGCCACCACGCCTACTGAGTTGTAATGTCTGCCCTAACATGATACAGCTCATAAAGTGAATGTGATCTATGACTTTCAAATGCAATTTGAAGGTTCTCAAGTATTTTTTCATTTACTGGTTCATTTGATCTTTAACTGAGAGGTGGAATGGTGGAGACTAATAAATGGTTCTTATGTTTCTGATACCCTTGCAAGGAAAATAACATATCACCAGGGAGGAAAAACTGAAAAATGTTACTCTCAATTCAATTTTGTCAGTACATGTGAAAATGTCAAGAGATTCTACAGTCTTATTTGTGTGCTCTCAGAATCATATCAGGATAGGTATCTGTCTCTCTGTGAAAACTGCTAAAATAATAGAGATTCTGATTTTGAAAAGAAAAACCCTTATAATTGGTATCCATTAAAAAATACAATAGATTTCTTTCCTTGGAAACAACAATTTTTTTAGAGTTGAACAGACACTCAACTGTAAGAGTGGAAGAATATACTTTTCTGGAATTGGATTGAAACCTGTTTTAATCTTCAAGATTCCTCTATGCCTGAAAGTTAGGATACATTGACTATTTTCTTCAGTTCAGTAGGATAGTTTTTATTTTCAGTCTTGTAGTCCTCAGAAATGTTTTGATTCTGAAATGTACTAAAGATTGAATTTATCTAAAAGTTGACTAGGTTAGTGATGACATTATCTATCAAATAGAGAAATTAAATTGGGCCTAACCAAAGATTCATTCTAAGAATGATTAATGTGACTTCTTTTCCCCACTTCCTCTCTAAGGACTAATGTAAAAAGCAAGACCACATTAAGGTCTATGCAAACAGAAACCTTCATTCTACTTTTCAGCAACAAAGTTTTTATAATTATTGATTAAAAACATTTTAATCATACTTGAATAATAGTTTCCAGTGTCAGGGTTAAGCTCTTTTCTTCCAAAAGTTACTAACCAAACAGCCAGACTATAGTAAACCAACAACTTTGTGCTTTGCATGGAAGTAGAAGTGGAATGCACACTGAGTCAGACTTGAATAATGAAATTAATGAAATTAGGTACAGATGTGGGGTTTTAAGCACTCATGTTTTTCAGAGACACATAGTATGTGTCTTTCATGTCTAATTTGAAAGTTTTTTTCTAGGAACACTCCTTGTTAAATGACGTGATATATAATTGGTCCAATGCTCATACTGCTCTCTATCATCTATTTTTGGCTAAAGCATCTTCAATATGCTTCATAAGAGATAATACTAAAGGGCAGAGATGATAAGTGGGATTCAACTAAAAAAATTTCACATTTTATACCAAGACCACTACTTACAAAAAGTTTTCAATCTGATTTTAATGTCCTAAAAGTAAGTTGAGAGGTTTTGTTTCAGAGAGAAACAAAATGGAACTTTTATCCATTTCTCATTGTAACATTTTGCTTCTGTGTACTTTAGATGCATCTGCACAAGTCCCCCCCAAAATTAATCCATAATAAATACCAAAATTCATTTTTATCCTCTCAAGTTAATACCTTGACCAAAGTGTAAATATTGAACCCTGAGGCAATATTTCTGGAAAGGAATATTTAAAGGCATATCAACTGCATCTTATTTCATTCTTTCAGTTGAACTTAACTCAAGGCAATTTGAATAATTCAATTACCATTTGCACATGATAAATACAAATGGCATCTCTATTTGTACTACTCCCACATATTATATACTGTGGTGATTTTTAAAATATTTCTGATATATAAGAAAGGAGATAGACATAGAAAAGAAGATGAATGCAAGGTTGTATGTTTACAAAGTTCTTACCTGATTTTTGTTTTTTTGCAAGTAAGTAGCCCAGTAGACTGAAATTACAATGAACAGAAACGGTCTTGTCCCTTTATCAATTAGTGTCAACTATACACTGCCTGAAGCTGGAAATATTTCCAATTACAAAATCTAATATTGAATAAGAACTAAATGAAGATAAATAATTAAATATTCTGTTACAGTGACTTGGATTTGAGAGATTTCTAATTTTAAAATCTAACATTGAGTAAAAGCTAATAGATATTTTAAACTTTCTGAATATAAAACTAGGATAGTATGTAAATTGTGAAAAAAGTTATGTACTATGAGAAAAAGTCCAAACTGAGGTTATTTTTTAAGCAATATAAATGCTTGACCACTCCATTTTTAAAGATATCCAGTTTGTTCATGTTGGAAACTGAATGCAAGGTATGAGGAAAGAACAACCAGAGAGATTTTTTTTTTAGCTGTAGTAACTAAGGGTTGATTTGGAAGTAGTGAACCAAATGACATTTATTAACCAAAAAAGGGGGGGTATATATAGATAATACAGAGCAAAGGTTGGGTAAATTTTATTATTTTTTAATATTAAATAATTTATATGTAAATGTCACATATTTGTGATCTCTGGGATTCACCCCCACTCCCTGACTGTTTGCACCCTGTCCCCCCCCCCCCATGTTATGTTGTGTACTTTAATTTGGTTGTTGGCTTGTTTTGACTTTTCTTCATGGCTTTTTGTTTATCTTTCCCATGCCCCATATAATAGTGAAACCATTTGGTTTCTGTCTTTTTCTTTTTGACTTGTTTCTGTTAATATGATTTCTTCTAAGTCCATCCATGTTATCATAAAATCGTCCAATTTGTCATTTTTAATAGATGAGTAATATTCCATTGTGTATATATGCCACATTTTTTTCTTTTCTTTTTTTTTGTCAGTGCAGACTAATTTATTTCTAACAAAGTGATTTCTAACTATCCTAATAACTACAAAAGAAACATGTAAACTCAGAATACTTTAACATTGTCCAAAACCTTTCTCAGTATTGTCCAAAGTCCTTTCCCAGATTGCCCCAAATATCCTCAGTCTCTCAGTCCTGATCATCTCACCAATGTCCAGTCAGAGTCCATCTCCAGACGCTCAAAGGCATGTTCCTTTGACTGCTCCTCCTTGTCTTCCATGCTGTCTTCTCCTTGTCACCTTCAGGTAGCAGGAACTCCATGGTGCCGAACCAGCAAAGTTCACTTTCTTCTCAGGCCTAACTTTTGCACGGCCTCTTCAGACACAAATCAAACTCAGCAGAACAAACTCCAACACGAAGTTCAAATATGCAAACTCCTTAACTGCATTCAACACACATGCTGCCAGTCTGGGCCAGCCAAGGGTTGCGGCCCCCGGTGGCCACATGGCCAAGCTCACATGGCTCACATCTTTACAAGATGACCGATTCCCATCTCTCCTCCATTGAACCTCTCTCTCTATCCCCTCTCCATATTGGAATCCCAATCGAATCGAATCTATATCACATTTTTTTCATCCAGTCATCTGTTTTCAGATATTTCGGTTGCTTTCATGTCCTTGCTGCAGTAAACATCCAAGCACAGGTGTCCCTTTGTACAAGCATTGAGGTCTCCTTAGGGTAGATTCCCAAGAGAGCAATTGCTGGGTCAAATGGTAGTTCCATTTTCATTAATTTGAGGGTCCTCCACACAGTTTTCCAGAGAGGTTGGATCAGTTTACATTCCCACCAGCAGTGTAAGAGTGTCTCCTTCTCTCCACATCCTCGCCCACACTTGTTGTTGCCCATTTGATGAATGTGGGCCATTCTTACTGGTGTAAAGTGGTATATCATTGTGGTTTTGATTTGCATTTTCCTTATTGCTAGTGACATTGAGCAATTTTTCATGTGCCTGTTGGCCCAAATGGGCCCCCAAAAAAGGCAGGGGAAGCCATTCTTAGAGCAGACAAAGCAGATTTCAAAATTTAAAAAAAAAGTGACAAAGGATAAAGGTCACTGCCTACTAGTTCAAGGGTCAACCCACCAAAAAAGACATAACAATTATCAACATATATTCACCAAATGAGTGTGCACCAAGATTCATAAGATAGCTACTAAGAGAACTGAAAACAAATATTGGTGAAAATACATTTGTAGTAGGAGACTTTAACACCCCACTCTCAACAAAGGACAGATCAAAAAAACAAAAGCTACACAAGGACACAACAGCCTTAAAAGAAGACCTAGACAAAATGGACCTAATAGATATCTACTGAGTGAATTTTAAAGGAAGGCAAACAGTGATGGTACAACTAAATTGGTTAACATATTAGCTTTTGAGAGGTTATTGGGGACAGGGAATTGCTCACAAGTGGTTGCTATCTCTTTGAGGAGGGTTTTCTTGGGTAAATATTTTTGGAGGGGCAGCAGGGTGCCATCACATCTTTAGAGGAATTTAGTGCCAGATTTTGTTTCCAGTTTGCTGGAGGCAATTAAGGTAAGATGAAGTCTGCTTCATCTCACCGCAGGAGCCCATCTGGTCTGTGAATGGCATTCCACATTTTAAGGCAGATCTGAAAAGTGATTCTTACTATTATTTAAATCTCTCAGTGTTTGCAAAGCCTGTATCACTCACAATATATAACAAAATGTTTCTAAAAGTCTTTTTCACCCAACTTTCTCCTAGGAAACCACACTAAACAATTGAGTTGCCCAATTTTCTTTCATTCCTTCTATAAATCACACTGGAACTCTCTATCAAAAGATAGTAATCCATTACTTTCTCTTTTTGGTCTTCACATATCTATTTTTTCTCCCCTAAATAAGGTGATATACACCTAGTGGTATATAAATTTTAAACGTTTGTAAACTGTTTAACCTTTAAACATTTGTAAAACTGTTCCTGATCCCATTGCAAGTTTGCCCAAAGAAGGTAATCTACTGACTACTGAAACAAACTCCTATTCAACCTTTCTATTCGGGTCCCTACAATCCTATGGAAATTCAAACCAAGCATTTTCAACTCACACTACTGGCACTGACTGTGTAAGGCTTGAATTTCAGAGTTTCAAAACAAGAGTTTGGTGCCAGCCTGTCCCATGGCGGGAAGAAAAGCAAATGAAGCAATAGAGACGTGCCAGTTTTAATTTGATTTCCGGCTTAGCAACCCAACCCTGGTATGAAAATAAAGCCCAAAACCAAATCCCTCCTGCAGTAACCAAGAAAAAATGCCCTCTCTCAGTTTTCCCCAAAAAGAAGTCTTCGGAATCCTTCCAAACCCAACTGGTAAATGTAATCAACTGCTCAGAAGGAGGGTTGTGAATCACTGTCTTTTCAAGACTACACAGCGTGGTGGGAATATATAGCCTCGGTGGTAAAGTGTATGTGTAGATATAGAAAAGAACAAAGGAGTTGAGCTCTGACCTGGAATATAAAACTTTAACCCTGAAGACAGAATTTGTATCTAATTGAATATAACAGCTTTAGCAGTACCTTTTGGGTAAGAAATGCTTTCACTTATACCCAGTGCCTCCATAATTGATTTAACATGCATTGGAATGGGGGTTTAAAGTCCTGAATCCTGAACATGGTCTGGTTAGTGAAAACAGAAACACCAACACAGGATACAATACAATGCTGTCAAGTCCAAAAATTACAAGACATAGGGAAAATTAAGGAAACACAATTAAGGATTTATCCTGCCTTTGGGGCAGGATAAAAGATGTGTGCTAATTTTCAAATAACAGGGTATTTTCATTTTATGTACAAATATTTTCTTAACAAAAATTCCAAGAACTAAACTAACTTCACTTTACAGTGACTTCTTATGTGAAATGTGTTTACAGGAGGAAACAAGGAAATAGCACATAATTGAAAAAGAATGGTTATTTAGATGAGTTGTGATAAGTACATTTGAGCTACCTATTAGTCATAGATGTTAATGTGATAAATATTCATCAGTCCCAGAACTCTATCTTGATGAGAATCTCCTTCTATTCTTTTGATTTAAATGCACTTTACAGAATGTTCCCACTTAACTTTTATTAACTCCTGCTCTTAATCACTTTGACCCATAGAACATGGCTTAATGGTGAAAGTCTTCATTTGACAGGAATAAGTAGATAATTGAGAGCTGGGAGATGACTTAAGGATTGATTCTCAGAAATCATAGTTATTACTACTCTCACTCTATGCCCATCAAAAATAGACCAGTGAACTTTTGAACATCTGATATTAGCAAAATATTCAAAACTTTTAGACTACTGGAATCAGTGCAAAAGAATGTATACCAATTAATCTCCTTAATTAATAATTCTTTTTTGTTGTTACCTAAACATTCTTGTTCAAACAGCTATAAAACAATGTGATGTCCTTCATTTTAAAATACATACAGTAAACTATCATCTGAATTCAACATGTATCTAGTTCATGCCACACTTGTTCTAGTTATCATTTTAAATATTTTATTTTCTCATTAATGTTAAATTATTTCAAATAATCCTAGATATCATGACTTTTCCTCCCAATATATTTCAGTCTGTATCTCTGAAAGTTCAAACATGATGACAATTCCATCCTTGAAATTTTAGTAACAAAAGATTTAAAACAGAAAAATTAGCAAGACACCTACAGAGCCACCAATAAGATAAAATAGATGTCATTATTTCACTTTACCTCAGTTAAATTTTTGCTTCCTTTTCCAAAGAAATGAAACTTTGTAAACAGTCAAAGTGCCTCCATAATTGAAGTTTTAAAATTTTGTAATATCTTTCAACCATGATATTCAAAAGCTTTATAAACCAATATATGGCAACTTTTCATAGAACTTCTACAATTATTTTATTTCAATTAAATAAAAATTCCATTACTTATATTTGTCATTGACTCATTTTTAGAAATACTTTCTAGAAGAATTAGATTATGACATCAGACTTAGTTTTAAAGCATTACATATTGAATGAAATTTTCAGGTTATACTTTTTTATTTATCCCATAACATAATCTCTCAGGAGAATAGAAATCACAGAAATAAACTACATATATTCATTATCAACTAATCTCTGAAACAGAATACTCAACAAAAATGATAGTCTCTTCCATAAATGGTGCTGGAAAAACTGGATTATACATGCAAAGGAATATAACTGTATTCCTAAAATACACCACATAGAAAAAGTATCATAAAATGGGTTGAAAAGCCGGGCTCGTGCCTGTAAACTTCAGCCTATAAAGCGGCTGGGATGGGATCGTGTTTCGAGTCCAGCCTGGGGCCAGTAGTGAGACCTAGTTCCAAAAAATAGCTGGGCGTGGTGGCGCGCGCCTGTAATCCCAGCTACATGGGAAGCTGAGGCTGGGGATTGCTTGAGTCTGTGGTACCCCGGGCAACCAGAGCCTACAGTTCCACGGGCAAAAACAGGGAGACCTAGTCTCAAAAAAAAAAATGGGTTAAAAACTTGAAAATTATATATGGAGCCATGAAATTCCTAGAATAAAACCTAGGAAGTAAGCTCACTCATGGCCATCTTGTTTTTTGGTTTTTTTTTTTTTTTTTTTTTGAGATTTTACACCAAAACAAAGATGTAAAAGCAAAAGTACATAGAACTTTTTACATTGATAGAACATCAAACAAAAGACTTCTACACAGCAAAGAAAGTACCAAAAAAATGAAAAGGAAACCTATGAAATGGTAGAAAATATTTGCACATCATATATCTGAGTTAATATCCAAAATATATAAAAAACACAGATCCATATAACTTATTTAAAAATCAACAGAGGTATGGTTACAATCACTTGAAGAAGTGTGAACCTGAAACTGTACCCCAAAAATATAGAGAGAGGATTGTAAATAAAATGGTCAGAGGAGTTGGATAGAATTCTTCCAAAGATATGTATGTGTCAACAGTTAGATGAACAGATGGTCACGATCACTGCTATCAGGGAACTGAAAATCAAAGCCTCAGTGATATATCACTTCACAACTGTTTGAATTATGCTGTCTGTAATATTGACAAAAATTAAGTACTGAAGAGGATGTGAAGAAAAGAGGTATCTGTGCATTGTTGGTAGAAATGTAAATTGATGCAGCTGCTATGGAAACATTATGGGAAGTTAATAAAAAAATTAAAAATAGAACTACCACACAGTCTAACAATTCAATTTCTGGGTATATATCCAAAGATCATAAAAACCCAACCTCAAAAACATATTTGCACCCCTATGTTTATTACAATGTTATTCATAATAACATTGTAGCCAAAGCCAAAATTTGGAAACAACCTAAATTTATCAACACATGAGTGGATAAAATCATATGATATATAAGTATAAGGGAATACTATTTGGCCATTAGAAAAAAAAAATGAAAATTGTGCTTTTTGAAAATGCATGGATTGACCTTGAGGGCATTATGTTACCTTAAATAAGTTATGGGAAAACTGTCACTCTGTAATAGCACATATATGAAATCAAGGAAGTTGGACTTACAGAAAGAATATAAAATAGTGATTATAAGCTTGGTGAGTAAGAAGATGTTTGTTTAAAAGTAAAAACATAGTTGTTGATTCTACTTGTATTTTTTCCAGTTTTTTTTTTTTTTTGAGTGGGCAAGTAAAAGGTGTATATATTTTATGGTGGACAAGTAAAAATTGTATATATTTAAGGTATTAAGAAAACAAAATCATTAATACCCTGTGGGATAATAAAACTATAATCTTTGGGGAGAAAGTACAGAGAATTATAAAAGAATCATTTTAATTCTTTTATTTTCTTATTAATGTTAAGTATTCATAAAATTTAAGATGAATTAATTTGGGGGCTCTAATACATGGTAATAGTTGTTAGTAATACTGTCCTGTGTGCTTGAACATTGCTAAAAGAGTAGATCTTAAATGCTCTTACCATCAAAAAGAAATAATTACACGGTATGTTGAAGGTAGCTAAAACTATGGTGAGAATCATTTTACAATATATGTCTATAAATTAACACATTGTACGCCTTAAAATTACACACGACTATATGTCAATTTTATCTCAATAAACCTAGGGAAAAAAGGTTTGGAAGTTTAATCTAGGGCCTAGAGTAGTCTTCAACTTCCATGCCCCTATTAAAAAAAATATTCTTAGCAGGTGGGTCATAGTAATCTATAGCCTTATTAATATTTAAAACTACTGTAGTGGAGTACTGGGCATATCTACATAAATAAATATAAAGTATTATTCTATATCATTTACTCAAGTATTTATAGAACAGGTCCATTAAAATAATCCTTAACCAAGTTTTAAAATAAGTTTCTCCTAGGTAAAGTTGGAGAAAACAGGGGTGTCTCAAACAAAATTTAGGAGAAATTAAATTTTCTGCAGACAAAACATTCAGACTGAGTGCCCTCCCCATTGCTCTGGACTTCCCGCTGTTTTTGGATACCTATCCCATGGCCTCACATAATTTTTTCCAATGGAATAATTCCACAAGGACAAAATTAGAAATGTATTTATTATTTTCCTTGGAAGATCTTTTTTTTTTTTTTTTTTTCATAAAATAAAACTGAGCCACTTTTAAGAGCAGCATGTACCACAAGTAAAAAGCTCAGACCACAAAACTGTTTAGGAAGGACTCTGTTTTTTAATGAAATTTAAATTCCTCTTAAATGAGAATACCTTTCTTTTGTGTGACAGGCTGCTACTCAGCCAACCTCTGGAGAGGTTTGGAAAGTTCAGATGATCATTTCTATCCTAAAAGCTGAAAGTATCTCATGATTACCATGGCACCACATACCAGAACTCAAAAAAAAAGGGGGGGGGGTTTATTTACATTTTGGACAGCTAGCTTATATGAGATTTCACAGAAGAATTTTAGGAACCATCCACTTCCATACTTAAGAGAGAATTTGTACTTTGCATCTTTTATTTTCAAGTAAAGTTGAAAGATTTTTAAGAGTTATCTGTTAGATCCATAGATTTCCAATAAATTTTTCTTAATGTCCTGTAAATTGGGAATTTTACTTTAAATTTTACTTTAAATTTTCTATTCAGAGAGGACTTTCAACTTCCTATTTAAAACATTTCTTAGTGGGTTTGAATGCCAAATGTCTGAAATTTGATAAGTAGGTATCTACAGTATCATACAGACTCAAATTCATCAACATCTTTACCAATCTTAAGCATTGTCATTCAACTTCAACTTGCTAATTGCAATATAAATTAATTTTTTCTTTCTGCTCGGAATTTACATTTTTCTGATTACAATGTGGATTCTTATCTTGTTATTTAATGTATAGAGGACAATTTGTATTCTTAAGTGAAATATTTGTTCAAGTCTTTTAAAATATTCAATTTAGTTGTTTGTCATATAAATATTTCTATTTATAAAAGTTCATTGTATATTTTAGACAATAGTGCACAATTATAAGAAACACACTCTGAAATTTTGGACTGTCATTTACTTAGAATGTGGTTGTACACTTTGAAATGCAGTGTAGCCACCCTCATTCTGGATACTAATATTTTATCCATTTTATATTTAACAAATACTTTCTTGAAGTTTGTGGCCCACATTTTTGCTATATTTATAGTGTCTTCTGTTGCACAGAGATTCTAAATTTTACTGTTCCCACTTGCCTTTTTTTCTTTACAGTTCGTAGTTTTGCATTACATTTGAGAAATACTTCCCTACATAAATGTAAAGTATTCTTATATTTCTTTAAAACAATTTAACGTTTTGCATCCCATATTCAACCCTCAAACTGAATGTGTGCTTTGTGTAAGGTAAGATCAAATTCTATTTTTTCTGTATAAAAAGTTCATCATCTTTCCAGTTAAATGTCATGCTGCCTCTATCCTTTATCCATTTTCAAAAGGACTGGATATGTTTCTGGTTTCTCTGGTCTGTTCAGATCACTGTATGTATCCTTGCCACCCTGAAACACTACCTTGATTCCAAAAGGTATATTTTGTAATAAATAAATATTAATATCTGAAAGCATAAATCTCCCCACCTTATCCTACATTTGGACATTTGTACTTCCTTATATATTTTAGAAGAGGTAATCAAATACCTCAAAACAACAATATCAGGTTTTGAGATAGATGCAATTTTTAGATCAATTTGGAGAGAAACTTGGTAACCTTATTTTGAAGTTTTGACATTTTTTTCTATAATAATCTCACAAATTATTTCTTAGAATTATTCATATTTCTGTTTTTCTTGTTACTATTGTAAAGTGTTTCTGTTAAGTATGTTTTCAATTTGTACTGGAACACAAATACATTCTATTTTGTATATTTTTCAATGTCCAGTTACTCTTGGAATTCTACACCTTGTGGGTTTTGCTGTTTTCTATGCAGTTGATCATATCATTTGCAAATAACAACCTACCCTTTTTATGTCTTTTGTTTATTCCATGTCCTATTGTACTACCTAGAATCCACTGTATTCTGGAAAATGTAAAATAGAAATAATAAGAGTGAGCATTTTCTCTACTTAGACCTTTGACTCTATCGATTGCTATACCCTAAGTCAGAGGCAGTAAATTTAAGAACTCACATGTTGGATAAGGAGTAGTAACTAGAGAAAGTATAGCAGTTCGAAGTCAGTTGGCAGTGACACAAAAGGATGAAAATTCCTTTTTATTTTATAGTGGCTTCTGAGAACTTCTAAAGATAGCATCCAGTATGACAGCTACATTTTCGTCTTTGTTCTTTGCTGGTTTCTCCTCCTCTGTAATTCTTTAATCATTGGATTTTCTGAGGCAGTGCACTTAGACCATTCTCCAGTCATACTTTCTCCCTAGGTGATCCTATACAGTCTCATGGCTGTCATCCTCCCTGCATACCCCAAACTCCTACATAGATCTCTGTAACTCTAACTTCACTTGACTTGTGGATTGAATGACTTGACATTTCCTTTGATATCAAGGGGACATCTGACTTAATACTTCCCATCTCTCGTAACCTCCAGATATAGCATTGCCATCCACCAAGTTTCCAAGTAAAAACATCTAAAAGTTAATTTCTGTACTTTCAGACTCTCTTTTAAACATCAACTTCTATGACATCATCTTCAAAACAAGTAGTGACTGTCTACCTCACCATTTCAATCATCATCATTTTAGTAGCATCATCATTTATTCACCTGAACAACTTCAAGAATCTATTTACCAAATTATTGGCTTAAGACTCAAAGTCTTCTATAATTCATTCTCTGCTCAGAAACCATCCTACTTTCTTAAACAACATATCAATCATGTAAATTTCTACTTTAAACTCTCCAATGATTTTTTATCATAATTAAAATAAGACTTAAAATCATTACTCTACCTTTATAAGTCATATAAAACCAAGATTCTAATGTCCTTTCCTGTATATAGTGTCAGCCTCTATAATTCTTCCTTTATTAATTGTGCTTTATCTACACTCATTTTTTAAAACACATTTCAAATATTGTCAATCTTGTATCCACTTTGGAAACTTTTGTTATGATTTCCTGAAATACTCTATCCCCTTATTCAAGTCTTAATTTAAATATCATTTTCATGGAGATGAAATTATTATCTAATGTGGTCAGATATTTACTATCCTTCACATAAATCTATTTAAATTGTCTGTTTATCAAATGTAGATGTTTATATTTTTATGTATTTATTTTAAAACAGATATTCTTTGATATTCACTGGTAAGAATATGTAAAATACAAGTCACAATCAGGGAGAAAATATTTGATAAATGCATATTTGGTACAGAACTTGTATTCTTAACATATAGAAATATCTTACAACAAATAACTCAACAAAAAGTAGAAAAAAATTTGAACTGATTTCACACATGAAAAGATATTTAATATATTATTGTCATAACTTAAAACTCAGAATTCTCACTCATAGATATTTATCCAAGAGAAATTAAAATATAAACTTGCTTTTGAATATTCATAGCATCTATATTCATAATACTCACAAATAGAAATAACTCAAATGTCTATTAGCTGGTGAATAGTCAAATTAATTGTGGCAGATCTAAGCCACAGTTTTAAATTTTCCTAATTTAAAAATTTCCAATTTTCCCAAAACCATTTATTAAAACCACAATTAAAAGAAACAGATCACTGCTAATAAAGAAAAAAAATATTTCACAGAAACGGATCTATGATTTCCAGGGCAAGGAGAAGAAAGGAGAAGAAATGAATCACATTATGAGGAACATTTTGAGGGTGATAAAAATGTTCAAAATCATGATCATGGTGATGACTACATGACTACATACATTTGTCAAATTTATTTATTTTCCATTGAAGTACTATTATATTAATTTCAGGTGTGCATCATTGAAAGTGAGTATGTTGTCTATTAATTCCACCACTAAAATTCAATTCTGTCTTTCACTATACAATTAACCTATTTTATTTCATTTCCCCAGACCACTTTCCCTTTTGGTAACCACTAATCTGATCTTGGAGTCTAAAAGGGTTTTTTTTGTTGTTATTTTATTTACTTTTTCATTTATTTTGTTTTTCTATATACCACTTACATTGGCTTTTCCAACTGTATATTTCATTAAGTGTAATATACTTTAAGTCTATTAACATTGTTGTAAAGGGCAGGATTTCATAATTTTGGTAACTGAGTAGTATTCTACTTCTCCTTATCCTTTGTGATGGATTTAGGTTGTTTCCAGCTCTTGCCTATTGTAAAATAATGCTGTTAAGAATATAAGGGTTTCACATGTTTTTTCAACATAGTGTTTCTGTGTTCTTCGGGTATATAGCAGAAGTAGGATAACTGGATCACATGGAATATCTATTTTTAACTTTTTAGAAATCTTCATATTGTTTTCCATAATGGTTATATCAATTTACATTCCCAACATCAGTGTACACTTTCTCCTAGCATTCCCTCCAGCACTTCTCTCTTGTATATAACAGCTTTTTTGATGTGTAAAGTGTAAGGTGCTAACACATTTTGTTTTTCATATCTCTAAACCAAGAGATGATATCTCATATGCCTGTGTCTTCTTTGGAGAAATATCTATTCAGACCCTCTGTCTTTTTTTTAACTGGGTTCTATGGTTTTTATGTTGTTGAATTTTATGAATTCTTTTCATTTTTTTTAAATTAACTCCTTTTTGGGTATATAAAAATTTCTTTCACTGTGAAAAAGCTTTTGGGCTTTAATGTAATCCCATTTGTCTATTTTTGCTTTTATGTCCCTTGTGGTTGTAATAAAATTAACAAGCTCATCTCTGAGAATAATAATAAATAGTATATTATCTGTTTTCTTCTATATAATTTGTGATTTCAATTCTTGCATCCAATTTATTGCTTCTTTATGAAGTAAATCTTGTGTGTGCTATGAGACAGTGACCTAGTTTCATTCTTTTGCCACTGACTGCCCAATTTTCCCAAAACCATTTATTAAAGAGGTTTTCCTTGCTCTTAGCTTCTCTGTTATAAATTAGTTGTATATAATTGTAAATTATTATTATATATATGGTTTATTTCTGACTCTCAATTCTATTCCACTAGTCTGTGTCTGTTTTTATTCCAATATAATGCTATTTTTATTTACTATCACTTATTAGTATAGTTTGATGTCTAGGCAATGAATCCTCCATTTTTGCTTTCCTTTCTCCGAATTGTTTTGACTATTCAGAGTCTTTTGTAACTCCAAATATATTTCATGATTTTTGTCCTATATCTGCAAAAACTGTCAGCAGAAATTTGACAGGGATTACATTGAATCTGTATGTTGCTTAAGATAATGTCCATTTTAAAAGAAATTTTACTGTGTATAAAGTATACATTTATATATGTGTAATATGTCCATGTATGTATATACACATATATCATGATAGAGTTTTTATGGACTTTTGAAAACTATACTCACCTATGGTTCCCTATCTCTCATTCAACCAACTAGGGCTAGAAAATATGTACTATATAGTTAGTCCTGTGGCAACTGTGTCTGTGAACATGTATAAACTTTTTTCCTTGTCATTATTTCCTAAACTACATAGCATTTACATTGTAATGACAATCTGGAGATTACTTAAATTGTATGATTGTATTATGAATGTTACATGCACATATTGTGCCATTTTACATAAGGACCTTGAACATCTTTGGATTTTTGTTCCTAAAGAAGTACTAGATTCAGTCCCCTAAGGATAAGGAGTGGTAGTTATGGTCACTCATTAAAAATCAGATAAATGTCTGTAAACCAGTAAAAAATGTGTTATATCTAAGCCATAAAGTGTGTAATACAGTTTAGAGAATGGTTATCAAACCATTAATATTTTAATTAAAAAATACATTATTTTACAGTTACTTTGGCTTTATAAAAAATAAACTTACATGTAATACTTCACTACCTAACATTGTTAGGTGTCTGTGTCAATAGTATATGTAGTGTGCATTTATGTATGCCTATAAAAATGTTACCATAAAATAACAATGGTTTTCATATGCACCATATGATGGAAGACAACTTCATTATTTTACACATCCCTCATATCTTTCCCTTCAATTCCTTTTTTATTTCCAATGCCTTCACACAGTTTCTCACACTGTCTCTTACTACTGGAATTGCATCTTTATCTCTGAAAGTCTTCCTGATTCTAGCCCACCCCCCAATTTTCAAATTAACCTATGAAATTTGCATTATTATTTCCCCCCATAAACAGTGCTATTTCTTATACAAACATTGGCAAAGGATTTCTGTAAATCTTAGTATGGAATTTAAGCTCTTGGTTCTGAGATTCAGGACCTTCCTAAATCAGACCTAAAACCTCGATTAAAATCTTATCTCTAATTCCTAATCTAAAAAATATCATGCATCATTTGGTGAATATTCCTTCCAGAATATTCATCATTTGGGTGGGGTTTTTCTTTGTACCTCATTTATTTTTCTTGGAAGTTATTTATCTCTTGAAAAATCTATCCTCTCCCTTGTTCTTTAAATCTTATTCTATACTTATTGCTTTATTCACTAACCTTGAATTTGCTAATGAGGAAATGATGAGAAAATAAAGCATCATTTCTTCTATTAGATTTATTAGTACTCAAATCAAGTATCTCTTTTCTTTCAACAGCCAGAAGCTTTACTTTGACTTTTTTACTATTGTTATGTATCATATTTCCCCTCATATTTTAGTTACAGGTGGGTTTGTCTCATCCTTCACACTGAAAACATAATCTATTACTTTGAGGGACTGTTTTCACTATCACTATCTCCATAGAGCATATACACCTTCAAATACATATTCAAAAAAATTCTTTAAAACTTGGATGTTTGACAAATAAAAAAAAACGCATCTTGAGAGACACAAGGGATGAAATTATATAGTTTACAGGTTAAACTTGGTCAAAATAAAAGAGGCTGCCCCTTTTTGGGTAAGTTCAAGGTTAGTTACACCCTGAAATTATTGGAAGTAACAAATCAAATTCTTATGACATTTCTATTAATAACCACAGCAGTATTTTTGAGCTCTATTATATTGACTTTGTGACTCATCTGGTGTTTTTTATATTAATCAATAGTTAAAATAACTGAACAGGAAATATGTACCTAAAAATGGGTGCCTTATCATGTGCACAATGTAGTGAGTCACAACACTTGCTTCATTTCTACTTTTGTAATAAGTAATCATTGTGTTATAACGAGTAAAAATATGAATTCATTAGGTAAAAATTAACATTCTTTTGTTCATTATGGCAAAAACCCTATATAAATTCTAAGTGGAAAAAATAAGAAAGATAACGGGCAACATTAATTCCTTGTTTCAAGATATATATGTGTGTGAGTGTGTGTGTGTGTGTATCTTCATTACACGTACAATTTCAGTGGTGCTTTTTTATGCTTTCTTGAAAGATATATTTTCTTCTTCAGATACTAAACAATATTCCATTACCAATATGGGCATTTACCAACCCTTAATGATACAATAACATGGAAACTTCTTGACATGTCCTTTGCCAATTAAATTAACTTTCATAAACATCTAATTAATTTCTAGATCATATCAATGAAAACACTATATTGCAAGTTAGAGCCAAAGAATGGAAAAAAGAAATCTCAGTATTCTTGGAAAATATTTTTATATATGGCAATATAGAAACCACATTGTTAAAATATATTTAAAATACTAGAATTTTAAAACTCTGTTCTGTTTAATTATCTTATTCCAGTAAACTGAAACTTCTATTAGTAAAACTTCAGGCAGAAAACTGTGTCTGTCTATGCCTCTAGGTTAGAGCTGATTGGTGACAGTGCCAAGGCACATAAATTCATGGTAAATAGAAGATGAAAAGGAATAAGAAATAGGAGAGATATTCAAATAAAGAGAGCTTTCCATGAGAGAGGAAACAATGGCTAGTTTTACCAAGGTCAAATGCTATATAACTTTTCTCTGTGGTTTTCTGCTTACTCCAACTAATCAGATAAAGACAAAATGCAAGGAAACAGAAAAGCAAAACAATCATCTTTTTGATGAAAACATTAAATGCTTGTTAGAAATATTAAGCTCTACATAAAAGATGTCAGGAGTTTTGACTCTTGTCAATGCTGAAGAGCATCTGAGATTGGTTCATAAATCCACTCGGAGATATTAAGAGTGAGCTAATTCTGTACAAGCATGACAAAACCATAATTATATCAAGCAATATTTAACAGTAATTCAGAGAATCAAAACATATCTATGTTAATTTCAAACTTATTTAAGGTAAGAGAAAGACATAAAAGGGATACAAATAGGTAAAGAGGAACTGAAGCTATCATTATATGCTGATGACATGATTCTCTGTATAGATAACTCAAAAAATCCACAGAAAAATTGCTTGAAATAATAAACCAGTTCAGTAAGGTAGCTGGATACAAAATCAACACACAGAAGTCATAGCTTTCCTATATGCAAAAAGTCAAATAGAAGAAGAAATCAGAAAAACCATCCCATTTACCATAACACCAAAAAAAATTAAATACCTGTGAATAAACCTAACAAAAAACATGAAAGAACTATACAAAGAAAATTTTAGAATGCACCTAAAAGAGATAGAAGAAGACATAAGGAAATGGAAAGACATTCCCTGTTCATGGATTGGAAGAATTAATATCATCAAAATGGCATTCTACCAAAGGCAATTTACTGATTTAATACAATCCCAGTAAAAACCCAATGACATTTTTTAAAGAGATAGAACATAAATTACTGAAATTCATATGGGATAACAAAAGACCTTGGATATAACAAATGGAACAGAATTGAGTGCCCTGAAATAAAACCACGCATATACAGTCAACTAATCTTTGACAAAGAAGTGAAAAACTTACATCAAAACAAAGATAATATCGTCAATACATGGTGCTGGGAAAATTGGACAAATAAATGCAAATAAATGGTCCAAGACAACTCCCTCACACCATGTACAAAAATCAACTCAAAATGGATAAAAGACTTAGATGTCAGACCTGAAACCATAACATACATAGAGGGAAACTTGGACAAAACCCTCCATGAAGTACAATTCAGAAATCCCTTTCTGGGAACATCTACAGATGACAAAAAAATGAAGGAAAATATAAACAGATGGGACTGCATCAAACTAAAAAGCTCTGTGCACCAAAAGAGACAACAGAAAAAAACAAAAAGAAGCCCAACCGAATGGGAAAAACTTTTTGCCCTCCACAAGAATGATAAGGGTTTAATAACAAAGATCCACAAGGACCTCACACAACTAAACAAAAGCAAAATAAAAAGCCCAATCAAAAAATGAGGAGAAGAACTAAAAAGACACTTCTCCAAAGAAGAAATACAAATGGCCAACAGGCACATGAAAAATTGCTCAATGTCAATAGCAATGAGGGAAATGCAAATCAAAACCACAATGAGATACCACCTTACACCAGTAAGAATGGCCCACATCCAAAGAATGCACAACAACAAGTGCTGGCGAGGATGTGGAGAAAAAGGAACACTCTTGACACTGCTGGTGGGTATGTAAACTAGTCCAACTACTATGGAAAGCTGTGTAGAGGACCCTCAAATTAATGAAAATGGAGCCACCATTTGACCCAGTAATTGCTCTCTTGGGAATTTACCCAAGAGAGACCTCAACGTGGGTACAAAGGGACACCTGTGCTTGGATGTTTACTGCAACACTGTTTATAATTGCAAGGACTTGGAAGCAACCTAAATGCCCCAAAACAGAGGACTGGATGAAAAAAAGTGGTATATATACCCTATGGAATATTACTCATCAATTAAAACTGCCATTTCAGTTGAAATATGTTATTCAGATTAAGTGTGAGCACAACTTGGTCAACTAGGTGCTAATTTCACTTCACCACCATGCCAGAAATATTAAAGAGGTTACATTGCTTTTTTGATTTTAAAAGAGGTAAATCCATTGGCACTTTCCCTTAAAGACCTCATAATTCACTTAAAATAACACAGTGTCCAGTATCCTCAGCAGAAATCCAGAGGCTAATTAGAGGCTGCTACTACTATGAGAATTTATATACAAACAAATACAGCAACCTGGATGAGATGAACAAATTCTTAGAACTACACAGCCATGCTAAGTTGGACAAAGAGAGAATAGAGGACTTAAGCAACCCAATTACAAGCTGTGAAATTGAAACATCCATTAGCACTCTCCCTAAAAATAAGAGACCAGGACCAGATAGTTTCACAAATGGATTCTACCAAACATTCAAAGATGAAAAAACATCTGTATTACTAAAACACTTCCAAAAAATTGAGAAAGAAGGAAAACTGCTGTAAGCATTCTATTAAGCAAGCATAACATTAATACCAAAACCAAACAAAGAAAACACAAAAAAAGAAAACTAAGACTAATCTTCCTAATTCTCCCTAATGAACACAGATGCAAAAATTCTAATAAAATCTTGGCAAACTGAATCCTATAAAGCATTAAAAGAGCTATACAAAATGTCCAAGTGGTATTTATCCCAGGGGCACAGGGATGGTTCAATATCTGAAAATCAATCAACATAATCCATCACCTCAACTAGGAGAAAATCAAAAACCATAAGATCATATCAATAGATGCAGAAAAAGCATTCAATAGAGTTCAGCATCCATTCATGATGAAAGCCCTTGAAAAACTTGGGATAAAAGGAACATATCTCAACATAATAAAAGCTATATATGACAA
The DNA here is from genome assembly GCA_004024945.1 of Uropsilus gracilis. NCBI lineage: Eukaryota > Metazoa > Chordata > Mammalia > Eulipotyphla > Talpidae > Uropsilus > Uropsilus gracilis. The sequence goes on along the minus strand of PVHY01008743.1, from coordinate 28,608 downwards.
CTCATCATCCTTAACAAATATCATCCTTAACATGGAAAAACTGAAATCATTTCCATTAAGATGCGAAAAGGATGCCCACTCTCACCACTACTTTTCAACATAATAGCACTGGAAGTTCTAGCTAGGGCAATAAGTCAAGAGAAAGACATAAAATAACACAAATAGGGAAAGAAGAAATGAAACTATCATTATGTGTAGAGACATGATAGTTTATGTAGAAAACCCTAAAATAATCCACAGAAAAATTAATTGAAACCAAAACTGTGGTTACAAAATCAATACACAATGTATGCAAAAAATCAGTCTGAAGAAGAAATACTTTCTTAAAAATCTCCATTTATAATTGCACCAATGAAAATTAAATACCTGGGAATAAACCTAACAAAAGACATGAAAGATCTATACAAAGAAAACTATAAAACATTGTGAAAAGAAATAGAAGACATAAAGGAATGGAAAGCTCATGGATTGGAAGAATTAATATCAAAATGGCCAGTCTACCAAAAGCAACTACAGATTCCATGCAATTCCAATAAAAAATTTAATGACAATCTTCAAAGAAACAGAATAAAAATTACTAAATTCATATGGAATAATAATAACCTCAAACAGCCAAAACCCTCCTGTCTAAAAGAAGAGAAATGGAGCTAGTATATTCCCCGACTTCAAATTATATTTCAAAGCCATAATAATTAAAATAGCATGGTACTGAAATAAAAATAGACACACAGACCAATTAAACAGAATTGAATGTTCAGAAGTAAAGCCACACACATATGACTAACTAATGTACAACAAAGAGGCAATAAACACTCATTGGAACAAGGATGACTTCTTCAATAAATGGTGCTGGCAAAACTGGACTGCTACATGCAAAAGAATGAACCTAGACTACTCCCTTACACTATACACAAAAACCAAATGGATAAAAGAAAAAGAAAAATGGATAAAAGACCTGGGTTTAAGAACCAAAACCATTAAATACATAGAAGAAAACACACACAAAAAAAATAAAAGCACTCCATGATCTTTACCACAAAAACATCTTTCAGGACACACATATACACACAAAGAAAACAAAGGGAAAAAATTTTGCCCTCCATACTACAAGTGATAAGGCTCTGATATCAAGGATCCACAAAGAACTCACACAACTTAATAAAATCAAGTTTTTAAAAAAAGTCAAAAAATGGGAGAATTTAAAAGACACTTCTCCAAAAGGAAATACAAAATGCCAATAGGCATATGAAAAAATGCTCAGTTACTTGTAATCAAGGAAATATAAATCAAAATCACAATGAGATACCACCATATACCACTAAGTGGCTCATATCAAAAAAATGGACAACAACAATTTCTGACATGAAAGTCAAAAGAAAGGAGCACTCTTACACTGCTGGAGAGTATGCAAACTGTCCGGCCACTATGGAAAATTGTATAGAGGACCCTCTAACTACTGAAAATGGAACTATCACTCAATTCAGCAATCTTATTTCTGGAAATTTATTTAAAGGACATCAAAACACTAATTCAAAAGGACACCTGTACCCACATGTTTATTGTAGCACTATTTATATAACCAGGATTTGGGATTATTTACAATTCCCAGGATTTGGGAAACAACCCAAATGTCCCCAAATTGATAAACAGATGAAAAAGTTATGGTATATTTACACAATGGAATATTATTTGGCAATCAAAAGAGAAAAGTTTGATGCATTTGTAATAACATGGATGGACCTAGAAGGAATCGTGCCAGCAGAAATAAGCCAGAAAGAAAAAGACAAAAACCAGGTGGTCTCACTGACAGGTGGAATATAGGGAAAACAAACAAAAGGTCAAGAAAAGTCAAAACTAACAAGCTCTCAACAGAACTAAAGCATACACCTAGGGAGAGGGAGGGAGGGAGGGGGAAATTAGGGAAAAGATGAGCACTAAAGATCAAGATGCTTATTCATGGGTGATATGGTGGTTGGAGAAGTCCAGGGAATATGATGATACACATACACATACACACACACACACACACATATATATACATACATACATATATACATATACATATATACATACATATATACATATATATACATATATACATAATAATAATTATTTTTTTAAAAGAATATAGGTCCTTTATAGTGAGGCCAACTGGTATTGATGGCCCTGTGGTTTAATAGGTTAGTACAAATGTGGGTTCAATATCATTTGTGTGTGTTTTAAAATACACATTTTATTATTATTCAGGTACGGTGATGCAACAGATCAGATGATGACTACCATCATCACTCAAAGATCTCAATGGAAGGGGGCATGTCACATGATGAAGCATCAAGGTAAGTCAAGATGCAGTAGAGAAATGAGAAAATTTGTATGGGAGCTTTAGTATGGGAATGAATATGTTCCTTTTACATACATTTTGTGTGTAAAGCTGAATTTCCTCAATGTCTCTCCTGACTGGGTGTGCACTGGTCTCTGATGTTCAAGAACTGCTTAGGGCCTCTGTGTCCAGTATCCTTTTGGACAATTTTCAGATTATTCACCCAGGGGTGAAGCAGGGAACCTCCTATAATGCTGTCTTCTCCATACCCCCACACCAGTGTTATTTTTAAAATTCAAAGTGAATCTGAGTGGGAATAATAAAAAGAAAATCTGGAGAGATAGAGCAAAAACCATTTCAGCAGGCTTAGCATTAATCAGTTGGAGTTGTGCTTAGGCCTGGATCATGGCTCTACAGGCCTCCACTGCAGCCCACAAGGAGATGGAAAATCTGCCAACAGTCAAAGAGCAACTCAACAAAGGCAACAAGGGGGACAGTGATCTCCCGCTGTCTGTACTAATGCATAGGGAAATTGGCAAGGACATTGTCAATTTATAAGACAGAGACAAAACCTTTTACTTGATTCTATTGAAGTGGTCAAATATACATATTGTAAAGAATCAGGCCGTTGGGCAGGAGAAAGGACAAGAGAGACTGACTCAGTCCGAGACTGGGACTGAATGGAAGTATGCACCACCCAGTCCCGTTTATTACAGCTACTAACATATTTAAAGAGAGTGATAAAAATGGTTTGCAGCTATTCGAACAAGGGAAAGAAGTGGGTTTCGGCAAAATTAGATTAAGTAAAACATCAGTTCCTGTGGGATACTTGGGGCCAAGGGATTCTCTCACTAACCTGCTGTTAACTCCTAAGGAATATGACACTGCTGCCCACGGGAGCTCAATCATGCTATTATTCCATCTTCAGTTCTGAAGACAGATCAGATAGTGGAATGAAGTTTTCTTCATCCACAGCATGAGTCCGGATCGATTACCGGCAGTTCCTGACAACATATGCCACCATTATTTCTTTCTTTGCTGATACCAAACGCCCTCTTCCCCAAACCTACTGCTTTCAGTTAAAGGTCTGGAAATGTAAATTTTATAAGAGAAGTGTACTTACAATTGTGATCCTGAATATAAAATTCTCTTCATTTATATCTGAAAATTTGCTCAGACTTGGAAATGTTCCTGGCCACAGTTCACAACTTAAGTTTACAATAGAATAAATTTAAGGCAAATAGTTGAGTAATAGTGACCTCTGTTTGATATCATTCAACCTCTTGTTTGTTCCCTTGGCCCCCATGTACTTAGGTTGCTCTTGCATGGTCTGATGTGTCGGGTCCCACCCTGACCTTTCATGACCATTTCCATGACCACAGAAAGAAAGTAAGGTGTTCTTACTTCCTTGTTGCTAAAGCTGAAGACATTAGTGATTGCCAGTCTGTGTGATGTTGCCAATTTTTTTCTATCCCAGCATTATCTGAAAAAGGGTAATGGATCCTCTATAAGATAAACAAATCAACTAATCAAACCCTTCCCTGAACCTTAGTGCATAAGTAAAAAATATTTCGCAAAGGTGTGTCACATCTGCATGCCACATAAAGTTGATCCCAACACTCATCTGCATCTCTCCCAGCAGAGTAATATGTATCTTAACCAATGTTTTTTTTTTAATTTATTTATTTATATGTAAATTTCTTCCTACAGCATCGGTATTCCCAGGCAGTCTCCCATCCAAGTACCCAACCCTGCTTAGCTTCTGAGATCAGACAAGATTGGGCACATTCAGGGTGTTATGGTCAGACACACCAATGTTAATTAGACAAATAGTTGAGTAGTTTCCATCTATCCAGTTCTGATTAGGCCTGTTAGAGTATATGAAAAGTCATACTGGCTGACTGCAGTTTTCAAGAAATGTGCAATTTAATTTAGAAATAGCAAATCATTTCCACAAAATGTTAAAAATGTCTAAGACACAAGTAAGAAAAAAACCACAAGGCAGTTATCTAAGTGCCAGTTAAAAGGATTAGAAACATTTGTGGGCAAAGTGTTCTGGGAAAGTGTCACAGAGAAAGGAGGAGATGCCATAAGTCTTTATAGACGGGTAGAGTTTGGGGAAAAAAACACAGATTTGGGGCATGGAAGGAGGGCCAATGGCATGCTTTGAGAAAAATAACACCAGGTCAAACAGAGCAAAGTCCATATAGAGTAATAATATAAGTCTATGTTTGAAAGATAGACTGTAAAGTTCCTACTTATTTTTCAGATTTCTGCATGGATAAGAAAGGAAGGGACTAGTGAATGTCATTATAAAAGTGGGTATTTGGGAAGATTTATTTGATGATATAAAAATTTCTATCTTTATTATATCCACTGTCCACTTGTTATAACTGACTCAGAACTAATCTCCTATGTACCACATTCTTGCTCTTTCCTGTTTACTGAATGAAAGTACAAGATCCTCAAACATCTAAATTGTAGCCAAGCTGTCACACCTAGAAAAATCTGTACCAGTTTTCCCTCTAACCCCAAAATTTGCTTTTTTTTTCTCTTTTTTCAAAAAAAATCCTTAGAAATTCCATGAGGAGAAAATTGCCTTTATCCTCAATATCTTCAACAAATATCCCTCTACTTTTTGTCCTTTGGGAACTGTTTATTCTGTGCCCCTTTTACTGGAAGCTACACTTTCTGCAGCATACCTACATCCTCTTCCTAAGAATTGCAAGAGATAGCTGGTGCAAACATAGCTGGACATCCCACAAAGGTCTTCTAAAATTCTTTCAAAGTGACTCTCTTGTTAAAATAGAAATATCATAATTCATATATAAATACAAATATACATATATCTGTACCTTACTCCTAAAGTTTATGCCACTATCTGATTAATCATACCTCTCTATACTCATTGCTGTTATCAACAGACCCATCCAACCCCAATCACATTTACTAAAAATACACTTCTTCACTCAGTTTTCCCTTTACCCCAACTCCTGCCATTATCCTAGCTGATGCAATATCATGTTTTCCTGTTGAAAAACATTCAGGGTTTCTCACTGTCCATAGTACTGAGCATGGTCTACAGAGATCTACCAATGACTGCATCTCTTAATCTTGTCAGTGGCCATATTCTGCTCTCTACCACCACTTTGCATGCATTGCACTTTCCTACTAAAACTCTGAGACCCTCCCATGCCCACAGTCTCCTACCCAATCCTTCTATACCCTAATTCTACCGTCCTTTAGTTCTCAATACAAATGACCAATTTACAGGTAAATATTTCCAAACTAAATTCACCCTAACCCCCACCTAACTACCACTGAGCTATGATTCTCAAATAGGGGGTAAGGAGCAAATTTTTCAAGAGAAATTTGGCTATGTCTAAAGATGTTTTGACTGTCATATTAGAGATTGCTACTGCATATGCAGCAGGTAGTAGTCTAAATGAATGCTGCTAAAAATCCATAGTACACATGGTAGAGCCCTTACTACAGAGCTAACCAGCTTAGAATGTCAACAGTTTCAAGTCTGAGAAACCCTGTATTAGATCTGATTATATTTTTGTAACAGCAATCATCAAATTTGTAGTAGTATTCATTTAATGTCCACCTTTGATGTTCCATCACATCATCTGAACCAATTTTATGGGTAAGGGAAAGAAAAGAAGAGTTGACAAGAAAAGAGAGCAGGAAGAAAAAGATCAATTAGAGAATATTTGCCATTCAATAATGAGGAAAGTTTGGATTAGAGTGCTGCAGATGATAACAGAATAAGAACAAGTAAATACGTATTTTAAAAATAAAAATCAAAGAAAAAATGAATGATTTTATATGAGTCATTAATAAAAACAACTTAGAGACTTGGGCAATCTTAAATGGAACAAATAAAGAGTTTCATTTTTAATTATATTATTTATGGTTCTTTCTGTAAAAAGTTATTTGAGACAGCTTAAAATCAAAGACATATAAAAGAGAACATTAAATTAAGAACAAAAGAATAAATATCAAACAAAGGAAACTATAAAAAGAGCACTTTTACCGGCAATCTAAGATGAAGATAAATGCTGCAATTTAATACAAAATATAAATCTGAGATTTCTGAGGGCCAAGGTCCAAAGCAAAACATAAACATGATTGGTCTCCATCTTTAATGAACTCTTCACCACACTTCATGCTATATTCTTCAGAGTTATTTTGTTATTATTTTTCGTTTCTTTCATTGGGAAAGACAAATTTTTTGAAACTGAACTGTGAGAATAATATATTCACATGATTCTAGAGAAACATTAAATCACAATGCACATGATTTTTAGCAATGATTTGATGGACATAATGCTACTAAATGTCTTTCAGGTGACCCTTTCTATACAGGCCCAGGATTAATCTAAAGCATGGTGTTGTGAATTTATCTAGACAGCAGTAATTCACAGCTCCATGAGGGGTTGCTGAAACCAGGACTTTTCAAACCATTTGCATGACCTCTCACAGAACCAGTGTTTGTACAGTTCAAAGCAGAAATTGTCTTGTTAAATTCAGGTGTTTTTCCAATTTATTCCTGAATTTTAAATTCCACTTACTGTAGTAAACTGTATTTTTTGTAGTCTAATGGGTGGTGTTACTGATGGAACATGTGAGCAGAAACCCATGTCTAAGTGATCTCATTTCGTGCATGTGAAAACCCAATTTGGCCTAATCAACTTGAGCTTTGGCACCAATGAACCTGAAATCAAATCCTATCTCTGTCATTTTCCAGCTTCTTCACCTCTAAAAGGGAATTAATAATACCTAATTTGTCAGGCTATTGGGAGGTTTAGAGAAAATTCATGGAATGTTTTCAGCAAAGAATCTGTCACTTCATGTTGCTCAGGAAATTATATTATTATCAAAAAGGGTGGAGGATAATAAACTAAAATATGTTATATCTCATTAAGTCCCTGAAAAAGACAAAAGATAATATTTTTCCATTCTTCTTCAAAATTTTTTAATAACCTTGATCTGAAGAAGGAATTAAAATAGTTGGCTGGGATCAGTATTAAAATTAGTTTGTACATCTAGTTATGATTAATAAAAATAAAAATCTTTGATATTTCTAATACCATGACAATGTATAGCATATTCAAATTAGTATTTCCAAAGAGTTAAAAGAAATGTGGTCACCTGATTTTCACCATTAAACAGGACATCTGAACATTCCATTAATCTTTTGAGAACAACTCAAAGTCATTTTTCACCATTGTTCAACTTCCATTTTGAGTAAAATGTTTCCCCTTAAAATATCTCCAAAATTAGAGTGCTCCCATAATGTGAGTATTGGCTGGCCTATTTAGAAAGAATGAAACTGAAAATGGTGCTGGGAAAACTGAATCAAAACTTGTAAAAAAAAAAAAATGGACCAGGACAACACCCTCACACCCTGTACAAAATTTAACTCAAAATGGATAAAGGACATGGAAGTAACACCTGCAACCATAAAATACATAGAAGAAAACCTGGGCAAAACCCTTCATGAATTTCACCTCAGAAATTCATTTGGGGAAATAACTATGACTGGCAAAAAAATGAAGGAAAACATAAACAGCTGGGACTATATCAAACTTAAAAGTTTCTGTTCAGCAAAAGAGACAATAAACAAAACAAAAAGAAACCCAACTGACTGGGAGAAAATTTTTGCCCTCCAGACAAGTGACAAGGGTCTAATAACAAAGATCCACAAAGAGCTCCTACAGCTCAACAAAAACAAAGCAAAAAACGCACTCAAAAAATGGGAAGAAGAACTAAAAAGACACTTCACCAAAGAGGAGATACAGATGGTTAATAGGCATATGAATAAATGCTCAAACATCACTAATAATCAGGGAAATGCAAATTAAAACCACACTGAGATACCATCTTACACCAGTAAGAATGGCCCACATAAATAAAACAGACAACAAATGTTGGCACAGATGTGGAGAAAAAGGAACTCTCTTACACTGCTGGTGGGAGTGCAAACTGGTCCAGCCACTATGGAAGACTGTGTGGAGGACCTCAAACAATTGAAAGTGGGCTTACCATTCGACCCAGCAATCCCACTACTAGGAATCTACCCACAGGACATGAAAACATTAATTCAAAAGGACACCTGTACGCACATGTTCATTGCAGCCCTGTTTACAATTGCAAAGAATTGGAAACAAACCAAATGCCCCAAAACAGATGATTGGCTAAAAAAAAATGTGGTACATATACACAATGGAATACTACGCATCCATCAAGGAGGACAGACACATGTCATTTGCAGCAACCTGGATGGAACTAGAAAGACTCATATTAGCAGAAATAAGTCAAAAAGAAAAAGAGAAGTACAGAATGGTCTCACTTATATGATGGATATAGGGAAAAACAAACAAACAAATAAGAAAAAATGAAAACAACCAATGGGACTGAACCATGGTGTGAGAGAGGAGGAGGGGGAAGAAGGTGGGGGAGGTAAAGAGCACAAAAGATCAGGATAGTTAACAAATGTTAGTGAAGTGGGAAAACTCCAGGGTACACAATAATAGACTAATGTAATATAAATATAAATATACATATATATGCAAAAAAAAACCACATTTACCAGATATTGGAAGAGAACAATGGGCCAAACAACTAACAACTGAACATCAATTTAACCAACCAACAAATCACAGAAAAATGGAAGATGGAATGACTAGAGGGGGGATAAGGAGTGGGGATAAGGAGAGGGGATACGGAGGGAGGAGGAGGGATCAATTAATGCACAAATGTGACAAATCAATAAAATGAATTTTTCAAATAAAAAATAGAAAGAACGAAACTGCTAAATGTGCATAGTTTTTCAAATCACCAATTTAGGGCATGGTTTTGCATCATGTCCTAAAGAGATTGTCTTGGGAAAGGTAAAGTTCTTCATAACTATAACTAAATTTAATTTAATTTAATTCTAAGCCAGCCAGAGAGTTGTCTTTCATGGGCTATGTATACTGTCTCTCAATGTCCTCTTAGAGAGGGTGGAGTGTGGAGATAAGTTGGGGGTATGTGGAAGGGATAGTGGTACAGAGAATTCTCTTTCCACCACTCAGTCTAATTTAAGCAAATCTTTTGTTATTAGACTCAGATGTTATTTTTCTAATTTGCCTCTGGATTTTTAATGACATTTGCTCCCAACACAACATTTAATAGCTCTATGAAAATAATAATAAAATTGAACAAAAGGGAAATGTTTAGTAAGAGAAAGTTGGACTTAAATTAATTTTCCCCTTCTTCCCATTCCCCTTCTGTGTTTTGCCACTGACAATAATTCCAGTGTCCTAACAATGAGAACCATAAGGATAAGTCAAAATATAAATGATCTATATTTATTTGGCTAACTGTTGGAGATAAAACAACAATCCATTTGAAGTTCATTGTTAATTGAGACTAGATCTAAACCTTCTCAGTTAAAATTGTTTTGTGTGAGCTATTTTGGCTTCCAAGATCAGCTTGGCAAATGTATGATGCTATTGTTTGAAAGTAAAGGCAAAATTTATTGAAACATGTTATTCTAAGCCTAGGCTGGCTTCACATACTGAAGTGTGCTCACTGGTAAACAAACAGGAAAAAATTGTAGCTCAAAAATTAGATATTGTTTTTTATGGCCTACTTACCTGTTCCTGAAACAGGACAGAGACATATTTTGTGCCTTCTGTGTTCTAACTCATGACAATATCCTGACTGCTCAGACTATATGCAAATATCGTCTTACAAGTCACCCCTCTTTAAGTAGTTCTAAATATTCTTTCTAACTGCAGTAGAACTCCTGAGCTGAGCACACTGACCTCAGCACACCTCCACATTGCTAGTTACTTAACTGAAATGATACCGGGTATTTGAGGGCTCCTAGTCATCTTTGTACTCCGAACCTCATGCAGTACTTTGGGCATTATATGGGTTAATTATTTGTGTAAGGAAGGGAGGCAGAAGAAAAGGAACTAAGGGAGGAAGAAACAAAGAAAATAGTCTATGAGAAATGCAATACTAAATAAATACTTTAAAACAACTTGTGATCAAACCTAAAATGTCAAAATCCCAAAGAAGTTTTGTGTTTTTAAAAGTAATACAAAAACTTGGCAAAACAAAAGATAAATTCTTAAAGGTGAAATGTCATGTTATCTGTTTCATTTGAAGAACAAGTATTCAGATTCAGGAAGTCCCCCAATAGCTCTTAAACCACCCCAAGTTTAGGAATGGGGTACATGAATTCAAGTAAATAGAAACTTTCCTGCACTCTCCATTCACTTCTATCTGTAGTGAGGTTTTTAGAACACTTTGAGAAGGGGACATTAAAGATGCAGATCATCACACACAGGATGAACTAACAAAATCCTAAATGAAATAGTAATTATAGATAAACAAATGAATTCCAGAAAATCAAACTTCAATTAGTGGAACTATACTTGAGACTTTCTAAAATTAAGAATTCTTAAGTTGCTTGACTTTATCTGGTTCAGCTACCATTTCCATGTTTATCCTTCTCACCTACTTTCAGAAAAAGAAACTACCATCTCTCCTGAAGATTTCCTCTTTTCCTTTTCATCCCAACTCTTCCTATCCCACAAATGCCTTTTCCTACAGTTAACTCTCCTTCCTCTCTAACTCAGCTTTTTCCTTTCTGCCATCACTGTCATCTCTCCCTTCTAAAATCAGCAGTTTAATGCAACTGTTTTTGTACATATTTCCCTAATCCAGTTCTTTTTTTCTACCAACTATTCCTTGTAATCTACAATTTGTCCTTTCAAATCAATTATGATCATATATAAAGTTATTGGTAATATCATCCTAACAAATCCAGATATCTCATCTGAGTAACATTTTGCATGTTTAATCATTCTCTTCTTCAGAAACCATTGTCTTGGTTTTCCTTCATTATATTTTGTTTATCTTACTTCACAGATCAATTAATATTCATTTCAATCTTTTCTTCCTCTACTCATATAACTGATCTCCAAATTTCTGTTTCTCTTTGTATATGATTTTTAATATTCTCTCAATATACAACTGCATACCAAACCTTCGATTACTATACGTTTGAATTATAGACTTCTGAAAAGTTGGGAATGAGGAGAGTTGTATTGGGGAGAAAGCTAAGAGAGAGTAGCATAAGGTGACATATAATGAATGAAAGAATAGTCTATATCTTTATATTGTTATTTCCTGTTATGTAGAAAATGCTATAGAAGATAAATTGCTATGAAAGATATAGCTATAAATCTACTCAGAGATCTCTTTATACGACCTGTATTTATCAGAATATTAGATGACTTTCCAAAGTCTGATTCCCAGAGTTTCCTTGAATCCCATTAAAGTGAAAAACTATCAATACTTTCTTTAATGATACATTGATTTCCCCCTTTCTTTTTTTAAGTTGTATTGGTTTTTTGTTTTTTTTTTTTTTGAGGAAATATCAGTTTGCAAGACAGAGATATGATACAGAGACACAGGTTCACACCTGTTCAGATGTGTGCTTCATGCCCCCAAGGTGCACATAGTTCTCCATCATACTCCATTACACCTACTTTTTGCTGTTCATTCCAAAATTCTCCACCTGGTAGCCTCAACTCTGCAGTTATATTTCTAGGGTTTAGGTTGTCTATGCCTTTGGGTTTTTTTCCCCTGTGTATGCCATATGAGTGAAATCATCTGGAAGTTGTCTGTGTGCACCTTCTGACATGCACTTAACATGATCACCTCAAGCTATATTCCTTTTGTCAAAAATAGGAAGTACTCAACCTTTTTATGGACAGATGATATCTCATTTGCATATATGTTACATCTTAATCTACTCATCTGTCATTGGGTACTTAGTGTGTTTCCAATAGTGCCACATTGAGTATGGAGCTATATATGTGTGTGTGTGTATGTGTGTGTGTGTGTGTGTACACATCTTCAAGTTAGTGTTTGTAATCTGTAGGCAGATACCTAACAATGGGATTGCATTATATGATATGGTATATCTATTTTTAGTATTTTGAGAAAACACCATACCATACTGTTTCCATTACGAGCTGGTTCAGTGTACATTCCCACCAACAGTGAGTGAGGGTTCCTATTCTCCACAATCCCACCAACACTTTTGTTTCTGATCTTCTTGATATGGGCTTTTCTCACAAGTGTGCTTTCATTATGGTTTTGATTTACATTTCCCTAATGCTAGTGGTGATGAGCATTTTTTCAAATGTTTGTTGGTCATATGTATGTCCTCTTTGAAGAAGTGTCTGTTTAGATTTCCTACCCATGTTTTGATTGGGTTATTTGACTTTTTGTTGTGTAATTGTTTGAGTTTTTATATATATATATATATATACTTTGAATATTAGCCTTTTCTCTTATAGATGATGTGCAATTCTTTTCTCTTATTCATTATGATATATTTTGTTTTGGGATAGTTTCTTTCACTGTGAAGAAGCTATTTAGTTTAATGTTGTTCCATTAATTTTGCTTTTGTTTCCCTTGCAACTGGAGCCAAGTACCCTAAGATATTGCAAAGTCAAATTGTTGACTGTTTTGCCCATATTTTTCTCTATATATTTTCTAGTTGTAGGTTTTAGATCTAATTCCTTAGTCCATTTGGAATTAACTTGGGGGGGGGCAGTTAGATATGATATTGTTTCATCATTTCCATGTTTGCTCCCTCTACCTTAGTTGGGAATTTCATCATTGTTCTCACTGTGTCTGTGGCTATCACTATTGTGTTCTTTTTTCCTATATCTCCATCTCCTACCCAGCCTTAGATGTGTACCTACTATTTTTCTTAGAATGGTGCTTTTCAAACCTGCTCCAGCTTAAGAACTAGAAATGGCCTATCCCCAGATTTAAGCTGAAGATATTCCAAAGTAATTTCATTTACAATTTGGGGGAATAACATTTGTAGATAAGGGAGAATGTCTTGAAACATTTGACAAACTCTTTCAAAATAAGCTTAAGATAAGGTGCAGAAATGTAAGCTAGATTTTGGCAGAATAAGGGAAATTTGTGACTGACTGAAGGACTTGTGCTTGGCTTTATCCTAGACCATGAGTTTATCACTGACTTGTATGAAGGCAAAAGCATGCTTATTTAGTCTTTAGAAAACCAAAACTATAGATATCTACATCAATAGAACAGGAATTCAAAACAGAAATTCAAAAGCTCTTTGAGTTTGAAAATATGACTAGCAGTGACATGAAATTTTATGAGAATAAAGTAAACTACTCAGAATATGAAGAATATCAACTGTGCAAGTTTAGGATAGAAGGAATGGAGCATATAGGAATGTAGATATAGGGAGAATATAAAAGATATTAGTTGGCAATGAACCTAATACTGATATAGGCGAGTAGTAGGACCTAGATTATGGAATCTAAGCTACCTTTGTAGAACATTACATTTCTTTTGGTATATCAGACACAAAACTACTTTTATGACTCCTAATTTAAGAGATGAGGACTAACCTGTTATTCCATTGTAAGAGCTTGATGTTGTGCATAAATCAGCAAAGGAAAAATGCCACAGTCTCCCAGGACCATTTTTCCTTCTAGTCCTAACAAAGTTCCTGACTTTCATTTGCAGTTCAATGGTTTTATTTCAATAAATAAGTAATTGGACAGGTGGTAATATAGTAACAGACCTAAACCTACTATGATTACCATTAACATATCTCACAGAATACAGATTTATATATGAAAATATTTGTGTTCATATATGTGTAAATACAATGTACAAATAATGAATATTTAATGGGTATATATATTATGAATATTTGCATAAGATAAAGATATTTTCTTTATTTCAAAAAAGTTTACAAAATTAGGCAAGTAAAGTTGACATATTTAAGGAAAAATTCCTGAGAGTGTTGAAAACCCCTTCAATATAAGAATGGGCAAGGAATGAATATACCAATTTTGGCTAAAGTTATCAATTTTCTTCTGAAAGGGAGAATTCAATGCAGCCAAAGCACATAAATGTTGCTGTGCTCCATTTGCATACCAGAAGAGTCATTCCAAACGAGATAAGGAAAACCTCTCTCTTTAATGTCCCTAAGAAAACTTAGGGACTAATTGGAATGGCCTTCTGATGGCACACCTGGCTTTTCCTTATCAATGTTAGCCCTTTCAAGGATTAGATACCACCCCTACACTACCCCTTCCTCAATTACTCTTTGCTTTAAAATATCAATTGTCTCTCAAAATGGCTTATCTTCCATGAAATTCACCAAGATGGCTTATCTTCCATGGAATTCACCAGGCCCTCGCCAGGCCCTCACCAGGCCCTCACCAGGCCCTCGCCCTGTGTCTATAAATACCTCTTCCTTTTGTTAATAAAGTTGTCTCATGGTTCATACTTCCATTTAACCCCTGGCTGTGGCTGGGCCATCTCTCCTCATAGTTTCATTTCTCGTACTTGCATCTGGCTGTCAACAAAATGTTATTTTTTCCATTTTTGAAAACCTTGTCCTTGATAAATTCAAACATAATATGAGTCAGTGCATCATGATGGCACAACTTCAAAACTGGATCAGAATAATCATGTGGTATTCAGTCTACATTTTCCCACTAAAGGTAGGCTCCCGAAAATGATTACTGAGTTGTACAGAAATGTACTTTCTGCATGCCATTTATTACTGGTGATGATGTATGAAAAATTTGAACAAATTACATAAACAAGTATGTAGAGAGTGCTTAAATTTCTCTGTTGAAACAAAAGACTTGAGATTTTCAAAAATCATTGGAAGAATAAGACTTTGTGTTGTATCAGAGGAAATTTTCCAATTTAATCTCCAGTCAAGTGCCAAAAGTGGTACTAATAAAGACAAGGATGTGGGATAAACAGATATTTTATGAGTACTTTAAAGTACAGATTTCTTAGAACTTATCATCACTTATCAGTGATGATAAGCATATATCTTAATCTTTAAGCATCAGAAAATATAAGCGAACTTTAACTCTTGTGCTACTCTAGTAATCTGACAGTAGTTACTAGCAGTACTTTGAACAGAAAAATTCTGAAGTTAATTCAAGCTTATCAGGAAAAGGTATCATGATGAAATAGTCATATCTGATATGGATGGGAGGCAGTTCTAAATATATGTTACATGCACATGAATAGTGAAATTGACATACCTCCAAATATCCAAAACCATCTTCTCTAATTTTTGTCAACCAGGATAACCCTGGTTTTAAAAATAAATAAATAAATATCATGAGGTAGGACTTGACCTTATCAATGCAGTTAGTACTTCTACTTGAAACAGGCTCTTCCTTCTTATATAAGAATTCACCCCATAATTCACCCCAATTGCCTAATATTTCTTACTTTCAGAAACTCATCTAGATATTTTGGACTAGTTTTTATGTCCCTAGAGGTTTTCAACAGCATGCATTCAAGTAGGTGACTATAAAAGGAAAATATTACATACATATACTTATATACACAGCTATTTAAAAAAGAAAATCCTGCCATTTGTGACAGCAAAATGAACAGAGGACATTATGCTAAATGAAACAGACCAGCTAATAAAAGACCAATATTGTATCTTATAACTTCTATGTGCAATATTCTTTTAAAAGGTTGAGTCTGTAGGAAAAAAGAGAATGAAATAGTGGTTGCCAGGGAGTAGGAAAAGGGGGAATTGTTATAATATAGGTTAAGGGTAAAGATTGTCAGTTATAAGAATATGTTGGTATGTTATTGTATGTTCTACCACCTCTCTGAAATTGTTCTCCATGATGACAGCTGGGTAATCTGATCAACCTAAAGGATACTTCATCTTCAGTATTTAAATTTACTTCAATTTTAAAGGTATCACCAAAATCATTCCCCCATCTAAATAATGTCTCACTTCTCATAGACTATTCTTTCTCCCATATGTTTCTCCCCATCTTGCTAATTAAACCCAAAGAATCAATCTAATGGCTTTAGGGTTATTTCAGGTCAAGAAGATTCTCAGAGTATTTCTTTCCTCCCTGATATTTTCTCAATTACATTTCTCCAGCCCCCATGAACTACCCAAATACAATCTCCATATCTTAACTGAAATGTAATAAGCATCAGCATAGAATTGCTTTCCTTACCCAGTCCTAAATACATGCTCATTTTGTACTAATATGAATGGATTATGTCAATTAAGGATGCCAGTCAAGGAGCATTCCATCTGAAAAGATATTATCTGTGACCTCAGTTTAATGACCAAATTACTATTTCAATGTAGGCACAGGGACCATGGCATTAACTCAGAAATGCTTCTAATATATACACACTTTTATGTGGACTCATGCATAAAACATGATCTCAAGTTGAAATGTCTTTGTTTCTCTTTGCTACCAAAAGAAATGACACAAGTATACTTACTGATTCTTACCAAACATCAACAGGTTTAGTGAGTTACCTTTATGGTCACTAGAGCCCTTTCCAAAGACAGGTACCACTTTGGTTTTCTCAGGAAGAGTCTAAGTTCCTTGACAGTGGGTCTCTCTGAAAAACAAACCATTTTCTATGTTAAGCATCTTTGTTGACTTGTGAAAAAAACACATTTGAACCTATTATTTTTAAGTATATTCAAATAACTGGAGTATAAATTTCTTAAGAATCTAATATGTACAGGAAGATGATTATTCTTTAAAACTTCTTAAGAATTGAATAAATATGGTAAATTTGCTTACTTTTTGACATTTATTTGATTTTTAGCAGGTGAACATGTGATGAAACTGACTTTTGTCAAATTGATTTTCTATGTGTCAACTTGCTCCCAAAGAGTGGAGACCATTCTATCAAATGTGATAGACTAGTACCAAATCAAGCTTTATTAAAGATAGGTCGCAGTCTCAACCAAAATACATTATCTTACTTTCTGAACTTTTGGCAATATCTGGAGTGACTTTTTGGTTGTCACAACTTTTGAGGGATATAGTGGGAGTACTATTAATGCCCAGCAAGTAGAGGCCAAACATATTCCTAAACATTCTACGATGTACAGAGCACTCGCCACATCAAAGAATTGTTTAGCACGAAATACCAAGAGGGCCAAGAAGAGACACCTCACTCTAAGTCTCTCCTGCATCTCTCTGAATCACCTTGGCCTAAGTGTCTTCATCACATGAACTTAAAATTGAGAATGATTTTATTTAAATTTACTGTTGGGCCCTTTTTTTGTTTGTTTGTTTTTGTTTAGAGGCTAGTAAGTACTTGAAATGAGCCACTGGTCAGGAAATAGATGCTCACCAACTGTGCTAGACATTTAGGATTGCCAGTCTCATACATTTTTCGAGCACCTAACCCCAGTGTAAGCACACCTAGGAGAGAGCCCAGGCATAAGGAGCCAGCAGTCCCTGGGTTACACTCCAAGTTCCCTCTGACATAAATGACTCACTAGACAAAAATATTGTTTTGATCATGTTTGAGAGGTATGTCTTTTCCATGTCCTCACCCCATGTGACTCATAACATAAATCTCCACTAAAGATGACCTGGGTAAAAAGGAAAAGTGCCCTCATTTCTTTTCCTCCCTTCTCCCCATTTTCTCCCTTCCATTCCTCTACAACATACATAATTCTTTAAGAAAGTAAATAAGAAGGATACCAGACTCTAAAAGAAGTTAAAGATTGCTCTTCCAAAAGTAATAAAATAAAATATAAAAAAATAATAAAACAAACATGCAGACACATAAGATATGGGGGGAGTGAACAACTGAAACAACTGTGATTATTACAAACACAGTTTTGTACTAATTAAACAAGCCCTGAAGTTCAGGAAAGAAAAATACTCAGAAAAGAATAACATCCCTATTTTCAAATGCAAGTGTGTGTCATAATCCCTGACCCCGGTGGACTAGGTTAGTCCAGTAAAGGTTTGGATACTGTTCAGAGAACAAGCTACCAACTACATGTCTCCCCAAGTTCAACTTGTCAGTTCCTTTCTCTCCTCTACCAGTTCCACTAGTTGAAAATGTCCAGAAAAACATTTTGCTGGTATCTTGGGAGCAATTTTTTCATT
Organism: Uropsilus gracilis; assembly: GCA_004024945.1. Classification (NCBI taxonomy): domain Eukaryota; kingdom Metazoa; phylum Chordata; class Mammalia; order Eulipotyphla; family Talpidae; genus Uropsilus; species Uropsilus gracilis. Next base: position 10,284 of record PVHY01008743.1, on the reverse strand, counting down.
GTCCAGTCTTCAAAGTTTAAGGCACAAAAACAGAATTATGATGTTTTTGGTATTAATGGAGGAGGAAAAAAAACAACTGACTAGGAGAAAGCTCAGAGCTTCCCTTACTAGGGTTCAGCAATTCCAGAATACCAGTGAGGATTTCCTAATGCTGTACTTCAAGAGGAGAGGGAAAATGGCCAGACAAGTGTAGGATAAGTCAGTTGAGCAGAGGAAGAGACAATGATGTCATTTTGACCTGTCTCTAGTCTGTCTGGATGGAGGTGTAAAGAATGAAGCATAATCTCAGAGTTGGAAAAGACTCGAAAAGTTGTCTAAATCTGAACTCCTCATTTTGGAGATGAGGACAAAGATATCAAGAGTTTCAGACACCCTTGTTTTGTCACATGCTAGTAAAAGTGACAACCAAACTTAATTCCAAGCTGGTGTCCTCTTGACCCCATCAACATTTTTAGACACATAGATTACACCCCATGTACTCTCAGCTGAGTCACCTTCCCAAGGTTGTTTTGTAAGTTTGATAGTATGAAGCCCAATATATTATAGTGTGAATATGAAGCATAAGATGTGAGATATTAGCAAAATTTCTTATGCAGTTTACTCAGCAATGCACTATAAAAACAAATCCAAATTATTGGCCTCATGGAAAGTACCTAGGAATTTAACATATTAGTATTCCTGGCTCTTTATAATTGGTCTTCAAATTAGTGCACTAGTAGCCTCTGATACATGGTATTGGTATCTTAAACCAACTTTTAAAAATGTTTAAAAAATGACAACTTATGATGTGAACTCTACCAGACAAATATTTCCCTGTGGAATCTATTGTTTAGTTGGGCAACTGGTAGTGATTGCAACACCTACAATATTGTGAAGATAAAATTATGAGTGGGTTAAGTGCAGACAATCAGAATTGAGCCAAAAGCTTCAATTCACAGTCATATAATCTTTCTTTAATAAGACTCATGAGAATATTCCCAGACTGGCACCACATGTTCTCTTGGGCATGACAGTCAACTGCCTTCTTTTTCCAGTTTCATTTAGCTCTGTAAACAATAGAACTAAATTAGAATATTGGATTCCCAAATTTTTAGCTGCCTTATTATTACTTTCTAAAGCCATTTCCATCCCTTTGGGGACATCCAAAATTTAGTAGGCTAACTTGTAACTAAATGTGTTCATCATATCTGTTCATCATCAAAATTCCTATGAAAGCCAGAATGAGAAAAAAAAATCACAAATATTTTTATATTTTTTTAAAACAACTGACATTTTTTTAAGTTTTGAAAATTAACTCATTTATCTGGATGACTTTATGAATATATGACAAGTTTTTAATGTTATCTGAGTTGTTCTAGTGTTTTTGAAAAGATCCATAAATAAAAACTCGCATCTTTGTTATGACCTCCAGAGGACACAGAAAAATCTATCATGCTTCTCAAAAGAAGTCAAATTACTTCATGAAATTGTAACAAAGGTGCTCATGGCAAAGACCAATCAATATTAGATAGTCTCAGACAATGGAAAGTAGTTTTCAAAAAAGGATCAAAGTGAGTGGAAAATTGTTCTCACCAGCAGCCTGCTCTGCTTCTCATGCCCTCTGTGCAACAACATATGAGCTCAACTGGCAAGGCTATAAAGACTCTTACTGACATGTCAGTCATTATTACAGTCTTCCAGGCATACTTCCGTAGACTTAGAAAGGCATAGAAAATTGGGATTGTTAGCTAACCACACACATACTTTTAACAAAGTTGTTACTCTGATATCTAGGAACATAATAAAGATTAGGTCAAGTAAGAAAATAACTTGGGAACTGTTATTCTTGACCACCTGAGTATCCCATACAGTTTATAAGCCCTTCAGGTGTCTCCAAATGAATGACTGAGCAGCATATGATTATGGAAGCCCTAGTTCTTTGATTTATATGGGAGTAACTATGAGACATTACTTGTGCTCCAGAGTTCCCTGTGGAATCAAAGTTAGAGAACTTTGCCTAACACCTCATCTTGGGATTCTTTCCTTTCTAGTCCTTGGGACTCTTTCCTTTCTAATTCTGCTTTCCCCACCACTTCCTTCCTCATTTCCCTTGAGGATTTCCTGATTAAACTCCTTGTTGTCTTAACAACTTTCACCTCAAGGTCTGCTCCCAGGGAGCAAAACCTAAATCATTTGCTCACATTTTAAGTAGTGAGAGATTTTACATGATTCAGATTTCTACTTTTTCTTCATATCTGGAAAGATCCAGCAACATCGAGTCAGTAGTCTCCTAGGTTAACAATCAATGTAAATTCTCAAGCTTACCATGGCCTTCACACACAGGTCTTACTCACTTCAGTCCCTGTCTGGCCTGAGACACCCATTATACTGTAAGCACCAAATAATGCTAGCTGCCCCCCAGAAGTTCATATCCTTATCCCCAGAATCTATACATACATGACTTCACAAGGCAAAGGGTACTTTGCAAATGTAATTAAGGGTGTAGACCTGAGGATGGGCATAGCATCCCAGATTTTTCAGGTTGTCCAGTCTAATGATCTGCATTCTTTTTTTTTTTTGAGACTAGGTCTCGCTATTTTTGCCCGTGGAACCACAGGCTCTCGTTGCCCAGGGTACCACAGACTCAAGCAATCCCCAGCTTCAGCTTCCCATGTAGCTGGGATTACAGGAGTGTGCCACCACACCCAGCTATTATTTTTTGGAACTAGGTCTCGCTACGCGCCCTAGGCGGGGCTCGAACCGCAATCACTAGCCCAGGCTGCTTCATAGGCTAAAGCTCGTGCCTGGCCTTGACCTGCATTCTTAGCATGGACAAGTGTTGCCATCTGTGGTCACAGAACACAATAAAGTACAAAGGATTAGAGAGATGCCATGTTGCTGACTTCGATGACTGAGAAAGGAGGCCACAAGTGTAGCTTTTGGACCTAAAAAGGACAAGGAAAAGGATTCTGCTCCGAGATTCCAGGAAGCATATAGCCTATTCCACCCAGTGAGAACTAGCTTATATTTCTAACCTGCAGGATTATAAAACACTAAGTTTGTATTGTTTTAGGTTACTATGTGTTTGTTACAGCAGCTAAAGAAAATTAACACACCCCATGAAAACAAAGTTTCTATCTGTCCTGTTTATCATTATATATACATCATCTCCCACAGTGCCTGACACATAAAAAACATTAACTAAATGTTTGTTGAATTTATAGATAACTACAGTTCTTCCAAGCTTTAATGAATAACCCTTTAGTGAATAATTGGGATCCCATCTGCTCTTCACATTGCAATGATTATAAAAATTTATTCTAATTGTCAGTATCTTTTACACTGAGGAGGAGTTATCTTTTCCATTAACCTCTAGTTAATACAGGTTTTTTCAAACTCCAGTTTAGGTCAAATGATCAGAATGAACTACTATATTTAAAGTTAAAATATGGAAATCTTTTTGCCATAGCATTGATAGTAAGATCCAATAGGATTCACCCTATTTGATTCATCCTAATTATCCTGAAATTGAATGAGCTGTCAAGGCAGAGGGGTGAAGAGGCATGGAGTCTGTATGATAACATCACGTGACTAATCTGGAGGTATAGGCATAAACCTGAGATATTTAGAGAGCTTGCCAACATATTTTTAAGTTTACTATATGTTCTATGCCTTTTCTATAGAAAGTATATGGAAAGTAGCTATCTGGCAATTGATAAGGGAAAAAAAGGATTATCCTGACTTGTAGGATAGAGAATTATCTCCCCTTGTATATATTTTGATAATTATATATATATATAATATATATACATATATAATTGTCTATATATAATTATATATGTGATTGATAATTATATATTATCATTATATATCACATTAGGCTGTAGCTTCCCAGGAGTCAGAATTTAGTATACTAAAAACTCTGGCATAGCGTGTCAGTTACTGAATTTTATGTTTTTTACTTTTGACATCAAAATAACATCCTTTATTTTATAAAAACTTTAAAAAATGTTTAAAAATCATTTAAAAGCATACGGTTTTAACAGAAACTTGAAGTAAAACTAGATTCCATTTTGGACAATGACATTGTAGGAGAAAAACATAGGTACAAACACAATCAGGAGAAAACATCTGGAAGAAATGTGGAATAAAATGGCTTAAGATGTCCATATGCCAGTGCTAAGGTAACAATAATTAAATCAAAATCTTTTAAACAAAATTAATTTCTTTTACTGAATTAAAATACAACAGGAAACCAGACACAGTCCAATTTCTCTTAGCTGTTACATGATGCTTCTAAGACACCACTAAATGTCCTAACTGCAGATTCTCAGCTTTTGTCTGTACTTTCCTTGTAACTTAGGAGCGATTAACCAGACTGTGGATACAGACAAATACTGGTTATAAATCTATTGAATAAACAAATACTGGTCTGGACAAAGTGAGAAAAAAATCTCCAGTTATATGTGGCCTCTGGTCTTGACTTTTGTTATAAAATTAGGTATCCTGGAATCGTAGAATTTATGTGCGGTAAATGCAAACCAAAACGTAAAATTGCATGCAATAGGCACCCTGGTTGACTTTAAAACTTTGAGAAATACAGCCACCTGTTGGACTTGGTCTGGTATTGCACTGCTGTCCACCCCTTCTTTTCATGAAAAGCTGTGAATTTTTCTTTCAAAAAACAAAATTTAGAGAATAAAAAAACATATAATTGCTACTTTTATAAAATATAAAGGTTATAAAATGTTAGTCCTTTATTTGGCCTGTTGGATAAAAGTGAATATTAATATCCTTCCTCTAGGTATCGTCCAAAGACATTACCAGCTGCTAATATTCCCAAAACTCTTCTCCCTGCCTGAAACTCTGCTCCCTGATAACCAATTTTCTCGGTGCTATTTTCCACTCCAGATTTCCCAATATTGCCACTTCCTAGAGTTCTTGTGCACTCTGTTCAAAAATGGGACAATCTCAATCCTTTGAAAAACTTCCCCCAACCAAAAGTAACTGCTACTCTCTGTGTCTTGAGGTCTATAGCCATAACTTTTGGGTATTATATCCTCATTTCCTCATTTTTCTAGAAGTTCAAATGTCCCCCAAAATCTTGCACCAAAATGGGATTTTGTGCATAAGGCAGAAGAGCCATACTCTGCTTTCTATTGGGGAGATTTAGTCAAAATGTGGATGGTTAGCCGGGCACGGTGGCTCGTGCCTGTAAGCTTCAGCCTATGAAGCGGCTGGGGCTAGTGATTACGGTTCGAGTCCCACCGGGGGCCTGTAGTGAGACCTAGTTCCAAAAAAATAGCTGGGCGTGGTGGTGCGCGCCTGTAATCCCAGTTACCTGGGAAGCTGAAGCTGGGGATTGCTTGAGTCTGTGGTATATCTCGGGCAACGAGAGCCTGCAGTTCCATGGACAAAAATAGTGAGACCTAGTCTTTAAAAAAAAAAAATGTGGATGGTTAATGGCTCCTTTGTGAAGTGATGGAAGTGGTAATAAAACTGAAAATGGTTCTTGGTACATTGTCTTCTGACTTATTACTAAAGAGGAGATATGCCATTGACAGCAATGATGAAAGAGAGGATGAATAAAACTAAGATGTAACCTAGAGGAAGAAATAATTAGCTTTGAAAATCTGGGAGGAGTGGGAAAAAGCAATAGAAAAAGGGACTGGATCTACAAAACCATCAGCCTATGTGATTAAACGGATAGTGGTGCCACTGTCCATAGAAAAGTAGTCCAAAATACAATGGACAAGGAAATGATAAATCACTTGACAAATACACATCACTGTAGAGACAATGATCTAGGGACACAAGGATGTATAATTCAGTATACAAAAATCAATCGCTGTAATCCACCACATCAACAAAAGTTAAAAAATCAATAGATGCAGGGAAAGGATGTGATAAGACATAGATGGAACATATCTCAACATAATAAGACCACTGACAGCACACCCAAAAACACATCACAGTGGACTGTGGTGGATGATTACAGATGCCTAGATGGTGGGTTTGATGTGAAGACATGCCTAGGAGGAGATGTGATCTTATACTTCTAAATCACATGTTAAAAATAAATGTTGCCCAATAGAAAAAGAGAAACAGATAGACAAACAGGAATAAATTTTGAATGGTCTATGGCAACAAGTTAAATGTGTTTTGGGTGGTGGCTATGGTGTCGTGAAGCACATATAAAAAGGCATGAACTTATTCCCCTAAATCATATGCAGTATAGTAAACCAATGCTAATTCAATAAAAATAATGTCTTGTATAGTGTAGTATTATGGAATTTCAAAATTTTCTTTCACTCTTGTAGAGTCACACAAAGCCACCTAAGGTAGACAGGTGCAGTGTGTACATCCTTATTCAACAAATAAAATTGAGAAAGAAGAAAATATTTAAGGTGCCATAATTCTAGAATCTGAACCAAATTTTCAACCCCTTATTCAGTATGCTTTTCACTTAATCATTTGGTCTTCTAGGGCAGTTATAACAATTGATAACTTTATCTCAATGCAATTAGTCAAAATCATTCAAATCAAATATAGAAAGAATTAGGTCAAGCAACTTAGCAGCAAACTACTGATTACTAATAAAAGCTATAGATTATAAAATAAAAGTTTATAAACCCAGATTTTGTTTGATAAAAGAGAGAATATAATGTTCAGTTTAAGTATTTGACAGGTAATTCAGTCAACCCATCTTTCTCCAAGCATCTACAAATTCTTATTAGCTTTTAAACTCTATAATGAAAAAGTCAACCTCTGTACTTTCCTATCATTAACAATCAAAACATGCCAAATAGTTCAGTTAAGCTACCTTTTGAACTAATAATTGATTTTAATTTTCAAAGCATTGAAAGTATTTTGCTCTCAGGAGTGTTTCAAATAAAGATATTCATATTTTAGAAATAAATCAATATTTTTCATTTTTATACAAGTTTTCACCTGAGAATTATAGCATGCCTTGGCTCTCTCTCTCTCTCTCTCTCTCTCTCTCTTTCTCTCTCTCTCTCTCTCTCTCTCTCTATATATATATATATATATATTTTTTTTTTTTTTGAGACAGGTTTCACTTTGCTGCCCGGGGAACTGCAGAGTCATGTTGCCCAGGTTACCACAGACTAAAGTGATCCCCAGTCTCAGCTTCCCAGGTAGCTGGGATTACAGGAGCATGGCATCATGCCCAGCTATTTTTTGAGACTAGGTCTCGCAATGTTGCCCTGGGTGGGTCTCCAACCCATGGACTCAAGCGATTCCTAGTGTCCGCCTCACTTTGTAGGCTGCGGTTAAAGACACGAGACACTGTGCCTGGCCTTTGGCTTTAAACTTTTTTAAATGACCTTTGCTTATTTTGCACATTGGGAAATACTTCTCACTTAACTAGTGAGAAACCAAACTCCAAAAATTGTCTGATCAAACAACGAGACAATGACAATTCTTAGAAGAGAAACAGCTTGATTGAAACAGGTTTTGGTTTAAACAGATTTTTGATGCCAAAATGTCTTTCACTATTAAGGTTGTCTTCCCACTCCAGGAGCAAAAGTCAATGTAGAATTTGGCTTTCTTGTGGCATTTTAGTAAGGAGTATATTTTTCCTTTCATTATGATCCCATCTTTCACAGATCAAAGAAGAAAATAAAAATGATTTCCTGGAACTTAAGATAATGATGAAACTCCCAAAACTTGAGAAACTTTTTACAGAAATTCTTTTCTAAACTCCATTTTCACCAAAAAGTATTCTGCTGGTTAGGAGAATGTCATCACAAATAGAAACAGAAGGAAAAGCTACCCTAGTGATAAAGATTATACATAATGATTTGAAGGAAATCTCTCCTGACTGTCTTGTTTTCAAATGTCTTTTTCCTCCTCCATATCCTTCCTTCTTGGAAAAAAAAGAAGTCTAAAGTCATCAGATGGGGCTGAGCAGAGCAACTTCCCAATGCCAGCATAGTGGCCCAGTTGGAGTAGACAAAAAGGCACCCACGTAGGGTGTCAGTTCAGTAAGAGTTATCAGAGCTAATGTGGGATGAGGATAGTACCTGTGTGTGGTTGGGGAAAGAGGCTACCATTAGGTATCAGATTCTAAGTAGGGGTGAAGAAGGCTGCTTGATGAGGAATGTCAAAGTTTTGAGCAAGTCAAGAATGTGTCCATGCAAGAAGTGGCCCAGCAGTGAGAGATGTCAAGAGTCCAAGAAGGACTCTACGGAGGGCTGCCCAGGACAGATTATGACATGGTTAAAAGCTGGAGCACTGTGAGAAGAGTGTCTCTGCAGGAGAGCAGCCTGTGGGTGTTATAACCCAGCAGAGTGAGGAACCTATGTACATCAGTGATGGGGCCCCCATGGTAGCCGTGAAAATGAAAGATTCAATGCAGATGGGGAAGTTACAGTATGAGCACATACGGGAGAGTGAAGTTTCTCTCACTGTAAGAACAGTACAACGATAGAAGAGAGGAAACTACAGTTGGATTAGAAATTAAAATGATGATAGACAATGCATATGGATGTAAAGGTAAAGAAATAGCCTGATCCCAGGTTAATGCAGAGTTCTTTTGGAAGTTGTTTTTCTCTATTTCTTAAGAGCAGCATATAAAGTCATCTCTTGAAAACAATGTACATCTGTGTAGCATTCAATCCAGGCTTAAAATCCTAGGTAAAGAATTATAATTGATACTTCTCTCATTAAAGCCAAGTATATCAGGATATTTCAGCATCTTGTTTTACTTTTTTTAAGTGTTATCTTCTATGATACTTGATAAAGGCTTTCTTTCAGAGTGAATTTCACTTTAAATAACATTTTAGAATGAACCAGTCTGTGAGTTCAGTTTTCTGCAACTAATAAAAATGAAAGCTAAAATTAAAAAAAAAGAAGAAGAAGAAAAGAAATAGACTGGGATTAAGAGGAATGACTGCAAAGGAGCAGGAAGTTTTCTGGGGAGCTAGAAATATACTAAGTCTTGACTCTAGAAAAACTTACAAGGTAGTATATATTTATGAAAAATTCACTTAACTATATATTTAAATGAAAATTTTTATTGTATGCAACTTAAATGTCAGTAAATAAAGAGAGAAGTGCTTAAGGATATACAGATTTGGCTTTTTTATTAAAAGTTCAATTTCATAGTTAAAATTTTTAGTATATTTTTTCCATTTGATTTTCTTTAGGTTTTTTTTTAGTTACTTTTTTTTTTAGTTGAAGGTAACATGGCATTAAAACATTCTCAAACTTTCAGGAGTTCATCATTGAGAATTAACATGTGTATTTATTACATTGAGTTCGCTGCTAGCAATCCAAATCTATCCTCTACTCTATCATTGCCCTCTTTTACTCATTTTACCTACCCCTTGTTCTCCTTCCCTTCTAATAACCACTAATTTGTCTTATATTCCAAAAGCTTATTTTTGTTTTATTTAGTTCATCTGATTGTTTTCTCTGTATATCACATATAAGTGAGTCATAAAGCCTTTTCTTTCTCCAACTTATTTCACAAATCATAATACCTTCTAAAACTATCAAAATCATTGTAAATAAAGGGATTTCAGCCATTTTTATACCTGAATAGCATCCATAATGTATGGAAGGTATATATATATTTATATGTGACCACTTTAAATAACAACACTCCAAATTGATGAGAATACCCAGATCATGGTGTTTAACTCTGGTCCTCCATTGAAAGACAACTTTGTAAAGTGGCTGATTTAGGGAGATTTAGGGTTAAAAAGTCAATGAAGTTTGAATGGATTCCCACTGGTCAATTCTGGCATTTTTTATATTCTCCTTTGATTTCCTTATAACCCATTATTCATTCAGTAGCAGTTCATTCTCCACATTGTAGAAGCTCTTCCTGTTTCTTCTTTGTTGTTGACAGTCTTTTTCAATTTTAAAGGGGCAGAGTGTAATGTTATAGCAGAGAAACATGGTCAATAATAGCTTTAATCCTGTGATAAAATCATGAATAAAATCATTGAAGCTGAATTGTATCATACCTACCAGTGGATGAGAAAAGTGTGACAGTCCTGACAGAGATGCATAGCCCAAACCTATTCCTAGAGGTGCTACCTTATGAATCATGTCAACTCTAATTTTTAGAAGTGCAACGAAATTCTCACATCTCCTTTGGCATCCCGTCCGCAGATCCTCTAAATCCACAACATAGTATTGGACAACTTCTTTTTTATATTTATTTCATCCTTTCTGTCTTAAGAATCTCCCTAATCGATAGGCCCCGGCTCCAGCCCCCGGGAGGGACCCGCTCGCCACACGCCACCTCCGCCGCCCCTGGGAGCCACCCCCCTC